>SNQJ01S0025720.1:136306-190506 GCA_010110895.2 Picea sitchensis
GGGTGAATGAACAAATCTTCCTTGATGAGGGGCTTCTAGTGGGCTGAGATCCAGCCATTGAGATCCACAAGCCGCGGCCAAAGTCCATTGAACCGACAGATTAAAGCATTTTCCCGGAAGTAATCTTCTTCGTCTTCAGCTTCCTGACCCATAAGAAGAGAGATCACTGGAGCTTCCTTAACCGAGCACGAGGCAGAAGGGAAGGAGCGGACTGAGGTTTGAGTTTTAACGACATCCCTGTAAGAGGTTGGATCGCTACCCGGAGGGTCGGGGCCGAGAGGAGCCGCGCATGACTGAGCAGCAGAGCCGGCGCGTCCTGGACCGCTGAGAGAGAGAGCCGCCATTGAAGAGGGGCCTGCTACGAATCTATCATTATTAAGACCTAAAACCTAACTTAACAAAGAGCAGACACATTGAACCTCACTAAACATGATATGGATGCTTAATGGAAAATAAAAACTTTGTGGGAACTGATCAAGCTTGATAATCATTCTTAAAAACTGAGTTTTAATCTCTGGTTGACACTCCCTATAGACTCTAATCATTTCTTCCAAAGGGTTCAGAATTCTCAAAGAAAGACTTAGGAATTTTTAATGACACCCTGACTGACATAACAATTTTACACAAGACTTTAGACCCCTTTTTATCAATTACAACTCTTTCTGACTTTGATTATTGCTCTGCACACCATCCTATAAATTTGGGAAACCAAAAACACAATTCAGTTGCATACGGAATTAGAGAAGCTTGGACAGACTCCAAAAATGGAAAAGCTTTACCTCCAACGTTAGCTAAGTTACTTCTTAATTGAGAAATAGGAGAAATAGTGAATTCGGGGTCACAAACATCATTATCTCTATCGATTAGGGCTTCTTCATTATATTTTGGGATTTGTTCAGATACTTCAAGCATGATGGGATCCATGGTAGCAAGAAAAAATACCTGGTAATGGCGATTATAATGGAGCTGAGAATTCTAAATTCAACCGAAGGTGATAGTTGCAACAACTCCAATATTAGTTCCCTCTTTGACAACGATAAAAAAAATAAAACTCACATCAAATTTATAATATTTAACTTTTCGGAGTGATGGGCCAGTGGTTTCAATGTAAACCACTTTCTGTTCCGCAATCATCACTGTGATGACACGTCTTTACCTTCAAAACCATGGTTTCCATTTTAGAACCACTTTATGGAATTAACCTCCATGCACTTTCCAGGGCCGCAATGCACACTAGCCGTTGATCTGTCCCGATCACAATTGTAACCATTGATATTTGATTTCTTTCCATCACCGCTATTTTATAACTCCTCCTGGCCAATTTAAACTATTCTGCCATATTTAACAGCCCTCCAGATGTGTTCCAAATCATTTCGCGCCTCTGCTAAAATTTCAAGTTGATTTTTCTGAACTTATTAGGAAAATGAATATATATAGTATTACACCTCTTCCATACCACTGCTTGCCCCCATTTTAGATTTACCCCATGTTCTCTAGTATAATTACTCCCCTTTTGTCATCCTTTGTATATGTTACAATAATATATTTCAGAAAAATGATAGTAAGAGATATTTCATTTAGAGGATAGGTTGGTTTTCAATTTGAAGTTTTGATTCCTTGTTTATCTAGCCAAGTCTTTGAACTTTTGCTAGCTAGTAATTGTTGTTCACAATAAATTTCTCAAATTTAATAAGCAATATATTGGATTGCATCTTCTGTTAGCAATGATTTGTCGGTTAATTAATATTTCTCCCATTGGGATTCAAGTCTTTCCAAATATATTTTTGTGTTCATGCCAATGTTAATGAAAACAATTGGGGCCACATCCAAGTCTATGAGATTTTGTAGATACCCAAGTGAATATGGAATGGAACCTTCTAAGGAATTGTTAGATAGATTGAATGATTTGAGTGCAGTGCAACTTCCAAGTGTTGGTGGAATGACACCGGTTAATATATTGGTAGAAATGTCTATAGCTAAAGCATTTTCAAGTTTCTCTTTCTCTAGAGGTAAGGGTGGAATAATTTCCTTTGGTGCTAAAGAAGTACTCTACAAAAAAATAATAAATATTACAATAAATATCACAAGAGAGTAATAAATATCATAGGAGTGTATAAAGGTCATTGGTGTAACACACCCAACCCCCTATCCACTTTTAGGCTGATGGGATGTTTGATTTTCATCTTCTTGGAACTCGGGATGAGTATTTAGGTTCATTGGTGCCTATGATTTGTAATTTCTATTTAGAAGTGGTATGTATATCTCATTCATTTCAAATAATCTATTACATAATTATGGTTATGCTTATACTATGATATCCAAGGGATTACTTATACACAACCACAAAAAACCAAGTTGAAGTATTAGATTAGCTGTGTGAATCATATGATATGATGAACTAAAGGGAATCATCTATGCTACATACTTGGGCGTGGTTCATTAGATAGAATGGTTGGCCCCATAGTGGCCCACAAATGATGGTAATGTAAAAATAAATAAATAAAAGAAACCTTAAGAAGTCATAAAAAGAAGAAAAAAGACAAGACATACTTGATATTTGATATTCTAATGTGTATCATTGCATTGATACAACATCTAGAGCATATGCAAATGCGCGAACTGCATACTATAGTAAATAAAAACTGAATTATATTTAGTTTTTAGTAAAAACCAAAAATTACTTTTAAGACATGTCAATAGATCCTAATAGAAATTAAAACTGACAAGATTGCAAATAGTAAACACCATTGATATTGTTTCTTGTAAAATCCATAAGAGAGGATATTAAATAGTGACACACACACACATATCAGATGTGACGAATTGAATAAACTCCTCTTGGTTTTGAGAATAATTTATTGGAGCTGTCTGATCTTGGAGAAAACCTCCCCCAATCTGAAGGAGCAACAACGAAGTCAACATTGACTATGTTGTTGCTCCGTTGGATGGAGAGAGGTTTGTGTTAACACATAATCTTGTATGAGGGGTGTTTTCCTATGAGGTGCCCTCTTTGGTGAACAAGTGGCAAAGAATGGGTCAAAAATCCACTTATCGTAAGTCGGGGGCACATAAGCGCTTTGGATTATGTAGCACGTAGATCTGGGTGGTCAGAATATGCACGCCCAGATCTTCGATCCATATTCAATTCCAGACCCCCCTTGCCGTTCTACCTTTAATGGGTGGGGGGGTTCCGATATGACAGTTTTCCAATGCATGAATCTTGAGGGTCAGGCGATCCGCACCTAGGTCTATGGTTGAGGTCCCATCCCGGACCCCCCCACACCGTTCTACCTTTAATGCGGGGGGGGGGCGGTTCCCTATATGGGAGGTTTTCCAGTGTGGGCCCCTTTGCTATCATGGCACCTCCCCCTTGTGTCTCCCCCCTTCCTCTTTCCACATGTGTTCCACTAGGCCTCCTATCCACCAGTCACATCACTCGCTTCCCCCTTGTCTCGTTATGCCACGCTTGCCTTCCACTCACCCCCGTGGCATATCATTTTCCGTTTCGCTCCCTGTTGTCTTCCCATACTTGTCTCTTTCCCTACCACATCGTCCCATTATAAGAGACGTGTTCTCCCTCGAAAAATCACATCTCACCACCATATCTCCATGTTATAACCCTAATTTGCACCATACATGCTTACCTGGCATCATGCCATCTCATAGCCCTTCTTTGCCAAGCCACTACTGAACAACTCTTCTAAAATCTCCATTTTTAAAAGTCCACGCTAGCTGACCCACTACAACCCGCGTGGATCTACAGTGTCCATGCTAGCTAGCCCACTACAGTCCGCGTGGACCTACAGAAGCACAAAAAAGGAAAGTTGCAGACGGAACACACAACTTTGGGTGAGTTAACTAAACCTTCCATCCATGCATGGCTGAGGGTTCGTCCAAATACCTAGCTTCTTCTAGCCTATAAAAGAAGGGTTAGGGGTTCCATTTGGAAGAGGAGAATAATAGAAAAGAAACTCTACCCAATTGTACATTCCCATTGTCCCAACCCTTTAGCCATCATTGTGCAAGAAGAGATACTGAGCAAAGAAGTTGGAGGACAGTTGAAGAGGAGCCCAGGATCAGGTTCGCGGAGCGGTGGCTGGTCTCGACATTGTAAGTTGATTCATTAAAATTAATAAAGAAATGATTTTCCTGTCCCACTATATGAGTTCTTCATAGTTTATTGAATATATGTTTAAATCTCTAACCCATTAATCCGATGGTAAAATGCATGTATAGTTTGTTTCTTGTTTTGTATGCAGGTCAGCCTTGGGAGGAGAGCTGCCAAAAAGTGATCAAGCATGAATAAGGATCGGCATCGAACGCTCGAAACAAGGTATGTTCGTATAACCATGTATTTTCTTAAAAGAAATGGGGATTAGGTTTGGGACGATGGTAGAAAGTAGGATTCTTTCGGTCTCATCTGCATGCATAATATAACCCTAAATGCTAGTCCGTAGGGGGATTTCCCACCACAACACTCCATGGCCCCCACAAGATCTACCACATCCTTCCACTGGCCTCCCCTCATCTCACTTCCACACCTAGTATGAAAAATCACCCCTGCCTAGTCACCACTCATCCACCGCTTCCCGTCAGGTGCCCCAGTCTTCACGTCTACCTCCAGGTCTTACCATGAAGCCATTTAGTAGATCAAGGTGGAAGTATGAGAAGACCTCCATGTCCCAAAGGTGCAGAGTTGACTGGGGCCGTTTCCAATCCCAAGAAAGTAGTTATTGAAGTGGTTGGTGGTGGGTGAACATCGTATCCACCATAAATGGAAGGTCCAGAAGAGGACTGTTAGCTTGTCAACTCCTCGCAGGCCCGTACTGGAACACAGTGACATCTAACCGAAATGCACGATGGTACAGAGACTGCATGCACAATATACCAGTAAATATGCAGATGTAATTCCTTCAATGCAGTAACTCGAAGCTTCTGCTGGGTTTTTCTCCAAGTATATGAAGTCATTTTTTCCATTTTTGTATCCATCATTAGTAGAGCTAAGCTCCCTATTGTATAGTTTTAATGAAGCATTGGTTTTCCCTGGTTATGTATCTATATGTGAAATTTCTAGTCTAATGACAGTCAACTTCTTATTCCATCTGGTTTCCATCTAGTGTTGAAAGAGTTTATGATTGACTGAGTCACATGAAGCATTGCGATCGTGTTATATAAAGATTTTATTGTAACGTTGTCATGATTTCTTTCAATGTTCTTGTGTTTAAATTCTTCCTCTTTAGGCTATTGTAAGCTTGATGCTCATAACATACCTTTTCACTTTCTCACATATGTCTTCCTTCTGCTCACCTTTACTACAACCTACTGACTGAAGTTAGATTAAGTCCTCACCTGTTCATGCATAGCCTTAGTCCAGAATCCTGACTTAAAATGATATTGTATTGAGTTTACTTCCAGTCGATCACCCTTTTATAAACCAATCATGACATAAAAATGACGGGCGTCAGGCTCTGCTCTTGCTAAAATCCAGGAGTGACTTCTGACGCTAACATTTTCTGGCGCTGTTGTCAGGGATGAAGTTGAAGATTTTCCCCAGAACTGAATGACATTGAGCCTCTGATTCTGAAGGTGAATCAGGTATCAGAGCCCTTGAAGATTGCTATTGTGCACCTGACGACTCCATTCTGACGACTCCACCGAGGAGAACTTATTGTTTCAGTCATGGCTTCCAGAGGCAGACACACGAGGTCTACCCCGTAGCTTCCCTTGGCGACACCTGAAATAGATCTAGAAAATATTATCAAAAAGGGAAAAGCCCTCGGAGAAGGAGCTTCTGCTGCTGACCCAAGTATTTTCGATAGTTCTCATCTTCCTCTATTAGAAACTCCATTACCTGCTTCTCAGTTTCCTAGTAGAACTTTTACAGAGGTTTTTTGTTTTCTAAACTTTGGGAGTGTTCCTGCTGAGATTTCTTCTCTTGGTCTGGGACTAGAGGGAGAAACTCTTGTCACTTCTATCTCCCTTGACGTTGTAGCCTGGTCTAGACTGATGAATTCAAAAGGTTTTCCTACCCTAGGCTTTACCACCCCTCCTCTTATTACTGTTGCTACTACTGTGATAACGCAACCCTCTGTCTTACTAAACCCATCATTCTCCTTTTTAAATCCTTCGTTGTTTCCCTTTCCTCCTTCAAGCTTAGTTCCAATCTTCCCTGTTCAAACTCCTTCTCCTCCTAGTTCTCCTCCACCTAATATTCCTATGGCAGGAGAAAATACCCCCATGACCATAATGGAGGCTATAATAGCTGCTAGGTATGCTCCCCTTGTGTTACCTCAGTTTCTCAATTCCCTTCCAGGAGATGGCTACCTTAAGTAGCTTCCCAAGTTTATAGGTGAAGGAGATATAACTGCAGAAGAACACCTTGAAGCCTTTTACAATTTTATAGATCATCATGTCATCATGCATGCAGACGTATGGATGAGAATTTTTGTTCATAGCCTTGAAGGTGAGGCTAGGAAATGGTTTAGGGCCTTTCCTCCTGGATCTGTTGATGGGATAGAGGCTTTGGATAATTCCTTTTTGAGATAGTGGGGAGATAAGAAAGACTTCATGTATTACATGACAAATTTTGGGTCTTTGAAGAGAAAGGAAGGAGAGTTTGTCCACCACTTCTCCAAGAGGTTCAATAAGATGTATCATAAGATTCCTGCTGAGATAAATCCCTCAAAAGATTCAACCAAAATTACTTATGCAAGGCACCTTTGACCTTGATTTCTGCCTTTTGTTGAGGGAAAGGTGAGCCACTTCCCTGGCTCACATGCATGATGTGGCTGTGGAAGTTGAGTCGAATATTTTGGTTGTTGATCGACTCAGAAATAAAGCTAATAGAGACATACCCAGAAGGAGAGTTGAAGCCTCCACATTCGGTTCCTCTTCCCTTCCCCCTCATATGGATGAAGTAACTAAGATGCTAAAGACACTTTCGGCTAGAATGGAAAGGTTGGAGTTAGAAGGGAAGCCCATGTACAAAAATCCACAAAATATTGATAACAAAGTTTGAGAAGGCCTAATAACAATGTGCCACAAGTTATGCCAAGGGAACAAAGGAACAAAGATAGGGATGATCAAAGGATTCAAGCCCCTCTCCAAAATAACCTGGTTAACGATGAAGAGAGGGAAGAGGAGGAGCTTGACCCTGAAATTCACTGTATTGAAGACACCTCCCCTTTCCCCATTTGACTCAGTCTGAATATGAAGAATCCCTCATTAACAGTAAAATCAATGAACTGAGTAAAGGGGAGAAAGCCAAAGACAACAGTCCTAACATGTATAACCTTAGGTCAAAGAAGAAATAAGGGAAGTCTGATATCTCTGATCAGCCTCTTCTAGCAGAAAGGCCTACTAAGTCTGCAACAAACACTGCTGTAATGTCCCTTTCCAAATAGGAGCTACAGAGAGGAGGCTTAATGGTCTAAAACCACCCCGTTAGACTATAGCCAGGGCCAAAGAGGGGTAAATAGGGTTACTGGAAGTCACTCCAGTTACAAGTGTTATATTCGAAAAGTGACATTGAACTAAAAAGGGTTAAAAGCGCTTTTAAGTCATTATGAGCTAAAAATAGAAGTTAATAGTGAATTAGGGTTTCAGCAGTGATTTAGGGTTTTGGAAGTCAATAGTGAATTAGGGTTTCAACATGATTTAGGGTTTTGGAAAGCTATAAAGGAAGGGTCAGCGACCTAATTCATCATTATGCAGATTATGACTTGTCATTGAGGATAAGAGATGCATCTTAGGAGAGATAGTTCAGTGTATTCCAGGAGGAAGGCACTAGTTGGCTGATTTTGGTGTTGAAAGACACACCCTAGTCACCAGGAAGATCATCCAGGTCTTCCATCATTCTTCATTGATTCCGCAGTGCTCCCATATTCCAGGTATTATCTTTTAGTTGCTTATTTGTATTCCGGCTAAGATCTTTTTGTCTTTTGATCTAGTCGAGTGTTGTTATTTTATTTAGTCGCAATTACTTATTTGTCTTCCGGCTAAGATCCTTTATCTATTGATCTAGTCAATTATTGTCAGTTTATTCAACCGCATTCAACCATTTTTTAATCCATAGAGATATCATAATTCAAACTTTGCAGTCCTTTGTCACATTTATTATTTGTATGATCATTTATATGCTGTAAACCTTTGATCCTACACACACACTAGCAACATTTCCTAGACTAGCCAAGTCAGGAACATTACAGTGGTATCAGAGCTTTAGTCCTTCCAGCTTGTGACTAAAGACAATGAGTGCAATAGAAGACCCAGAGGGTCTTGAACATGTAGGTGAAAAATATGTCACTTACAACAGGCATAAGGAAATAAGGCATAGGCCTGATTTTCCCCCTTTTCCTCCTAGCTCAGAGGAAGAGGAAGAGGCACACAAAGAAGTAGAGAGAAGGGTAGAGCGTGAGGCTGAGAGGATGCTAGGAGACAGATATGAGCAGCCAGAGGGCAGTGGCAAGGCCCCCGTAGATCCAAAGGTAGCTTTCATGCAGGTTATCAATGATATGTTAGCTAGTCAATAGGCCATGTCTCATTCCTTGGCACAGGTGGTTGATAGATTGGCTAGAGTGGGCACCCCAGATACACTAGTCCTGCATGCAGCATAGGGGAACTCGGGAGTAGGCAGTAGACCTCGGTCACCCTCTCGCACATACACCTCTGCGAGTAGGATTCCCAGACCCTTGTTTCCCAGTTTCCAGAGGGCACCCCCGGTAGCATCACCTCCACCGATAGCAAAGAGGCCACCCACTCATGCCGATGACATTGCAGAGTATAGGAGGGAGTACACAACATTGGGTTGTGACTTCCATCAGGACATGACCTTAGTCGAGTACTATGGACTCAGACTCAAGAACCATCCCAGAGAGCTGCAGAGGGGAGGACCACAACAACAACAGGGGCATAAACCGATTTCATCCGAAAATTTGGGAAACTCACCATCCCTTCTTTCGACAGATCATCCAAATACACCGCTAGAGAATTGGTATAGAATCTAGACACGTATTATAAGCTGAACTAGATGACCGAGACATAGGCCATCAGTTTCACGACCTTACACTTGGAGGGTGAGGCACATAAGTGGTGGTATCATGGACTAGTGACATTGGGTCACAGTCACATCACCTCCTATAGGGAGTTTATAGATAGGCTCATGGACAGGTTTGACAGGAAGGATCCCGAGAAACAATTCAGGGATCTAGCCCAGTTGAGACAAATTGGCACAATAGAGGCATTCATCACAGAGTTTCAGTGGGTAGCCATGGTAGTGACAGATATATCAGAGCCTAGGCTGATCATGCTATTCACAGAAGGACTCACAGAGCCTTTGAGAGGATGGGTGAAGGCATACAAGCCTCCCACTTTGCAGGATGCCATCCTTCCCACTCGAGATATGGCAGACTCAGTGCCAAAGACTAAAAGTTTCTCCAAACCATTTTTTCCCCAGAGGGATCGAGATAGGAAGCCATTCCAGAGAGAATGGAAGGGCAAGGAGAAGTTGGATGATGATATTAGGTGAGAGCTTATGAGGAAGAAGCTTTGCTTCAGCTGCAGAGATCATTGGGTCCCAGGCCACAAGTGCATGGGAAAGGGAGAGATTCATTATATTGAGGTAGAAACAGATAGTGTGGACAATGAGGAGGAGGAGAAGGAAAATGGATCCACTAGTTCAGAGGAGGAGTCAACACCAACAGAGGAGAAACCTCCTCCTAGACCACCGACACCAGTAGGAGCCCATCCTCCAGTAGTCCCACAACCACCAGAACAGGCTAACCGGAGGAAACCAACAAAGGGAGGTGTCATAGTGACCCTTTCTAGTGTTCCCAAGTATGATACCCTCCGTATCAGAGGGGTTATTCATGAGCAATGGGAAATCACCCTAATAGATGGTAGGGCCACCCACAACTTCATTGATGTTTCACTAGTATTGAGATGGGCACTTCAGACAGAGGAGTTTGAGGGGTTTGATGTTGCGGTAGTAGATGGCCACACAGTGGAGTGTCTAGACAGAGTTCCAAACTTAGAGATGAAGTTAGGCAACTACACAGTGAGAGACACATTTTATGTGGTTGACCTATTGGACACAGATGTGGTGTTAGGAGTTTAGTGGATGATTACCTTGGGAAAAATCACTACCAACTACCAAACCTTGGAAATGGGATTTAGAGATCAGGATGGGAAGAAGGTTGTTCAAAGAGGTATGTCGAAAGGAGCATCCATGACAGTTTCAACCAATAGGATGGAGAGGATATTTAGACATGGGAAGGTAGCATATGCCACAAAATTCTTGATCACTACTCAAAAGGATTTAGAAGGTCGACAACAATACCATACAGAGATCAAGAATTTATTGAGATGACATCAACAGGTCTTTGAGGAAATTCCACCAGGGAGACCACCTGACAGGGGGTTTGAGCACACCATTGAGTTGGAGGAGGGGGACAAACCTATGATCACCCCCCCTATCGTCATCCTAGGAGGTTCAAGGATGAGATATAGAAGGCAATCAAGGAATTGCTGGTGATGGGACACATCAGACTGAGCAACAACCCATTTGCTTCTTCAGTTGTCTTAGTTCTGAAGAAGGATGGCAGCATGAGGATGTGCATTGATTATTGAGCCTTGAACAAGAAAACCATCAAGAACCGGTACCCTATCCCACACATTGACGAGTTGATGGATGAACTGCATGGGGCAATTTTCTTCTCAAAAATTGATCTACGCTCTGGATATCATCAGATCAACATCCGAGAGTAGGACATAGAGAAGATGACATTTCGATGTCATTTTGGACACTTCGAGTTCCTGGTTCTGCCATTTGGGCTAACCAATGCACCCGCTACATTCCAGTCTTGCATGAACCATATATTCAAGAATTAGTTAAGGAAATTAGTCTTGGTTTTCTTCGACGACATCTTGATCTATAGTCGGTCATGGCAAGAGCATATTGTTAGAAATACAGGACCGCGAAGCAATAAAATAAAACAAATACGGAAATAAAACATAGAAGATACACAATACAAGAGAGACACAGATTTACGTGGTTCACCTAGTGTGGGCTATGTCCACCAGAGAAATTGCCAGGTCCTTTCTTTATTATTATCCAGCAAAATGAAGGGATACAACCTACAACAAAAACCCGTTGTAACTTCCTCTTCTTTCTCTCACAGTCTCCTCTCTCAGTATACAATACTCTGCAACCTACATAGCCGCAATACATTTCCCTCATAAAAGAGGGTTGCCTTCTAGGGAAAAAAACCCTAAGATAATCTCTATCGTTAGATCTGCGACCTTATAATGAACGGTCCATATTTACAATGAAATTACAATATACTTTTACAAGGCAATTTTTTCTTCGGGGGCTTTGCCCTCGAACCCCCATCGGGGCCCACTGCCCCCAAACCCCCGCTGGGGGCCCGCTTGCCCTTAGACCCCCCAGTCGGGGGGATAGCCCCACCGGATCTCGCAGAGGGGGTACCCCCCCTCTGCACTCCCCCGCGTGGAAGTGTACATACTTCTGGGGTGTAAATACTTCATGGGGTATAAACATGACTGAAAGTAAAAGACCTCTAAATCAGGAAGATAATCAGGCTCCACAACCAACACATATGAGGCACCTGGATGAGGTATTGAGCATCATGGAGGCACAATAATTATATGCCAAAGAGTCCAAGTGCGAGTTCGGTATGACATAGCTGCTTTACTTAGGCCACATCATCAGTGCACAGGGGGTACATGTGCACCAAGAGAAGATCAGGGCAATTCTAAATTGGTCGACGCCCAAGAATGTGACATAATTGAGGAGCTTCTTCGGGCTGTACAACTATTACAGGCGGTTCGTCCGGGGTTTTTCTCAGCTTGGAGTACCGCTGACAAATCTTACCAAGCATGGGGCCTTCATATGGACCAAGAAATCACAGGAATCCTTCGATCACATGAACGAAGTCATGGGAACTTGTCTAGTGTTGGCACTACCAGACTTCACCTTGCCATTTGTACTAGAGTGTGACGCATCTGATGAAGGGATCGATGCAGTTTTGATGTAGGGAGGACACCCCATTGTATTCGAGAGCCAGAATCTTAGTCAACCTGAGAGGTTGTAATCCATTTATGACAAGGAAATGTTGGCAATCATGCATGCCTTGATCAAGTTCAGACAATATTTGGTGGGCAACAAATTTGTGGTCAAGACCAATCACAACAGTTTGAAGTATTTCCTTGAGCAGAAGGACCTCAATGAGCACCAACAGAAATGGGTGACGAAGGTACAGGCATTCGAATTTGACATAAAGTATGTCAAGGGGAAGAAGAACATTGCGGCCGATGCACTATCGAGGAGACCTGCGACATGTTCTTTGATGGAGATTTCAGTAGATTGGAAATCCCACTTGTTAGTGGAATATTCCAAGGACAAGTTCACTTGTGAGGTGATGGATGGGCAGATACCAGATGACCGGTATAGGGCCATTGATGATGTCATATTTTACAAGGATAGAGTCTACTTAGTGGCAGATTCAGGGCTTAAGAAGAAGATCCTCACCGTAGTTCATGATTCACCTCTAGCAGGACATTAGGGTTTTTTCAAAACCTACAGACAGATCAGAGAGAGGTTCTCATCGAAGGGCCTCAAACAAGACATTATGAGACATGTCAATGAGTGTGTGACTTGCCAACAGAACAAGTCAGAGCATGCTCTTCCAGTAGGGCTACTTCAGCCCTTCCCCAATCCAGAGCAGAAATGGGAGAGTATATCTATGGAATTCATCATAGGTCTACCCAAGGTCCAGGGTAAGGACTGTATCTATGTAGTGGTCGACAGATTGACCAAGTTTGCTCACTTCTATGCCATACCGACAGAGCACAACACAGGTCAGGTAGCTGAACTTTTCTTCAGGGAGGTTTTCTGATGTAGGAGCATCGCTCCAAGCCAGCTGCATGCCATCCAGCCAACACATCAAAGTGAACATTTAATGGAGAAATGGAGAGGCGCAGTCCTCTCAATTTTGAAATTTGAAATTTCCTTAAATGGTTGTAAGGCCGAGATCTAGATCCGATTCGGACTAGACAACCATTCAATTTAATTGAATGTAAATTAATGAGAGTTGGTGAGGATGGAGGGAAGCGCTCGAGGAGCCCCCCTTTGTAAAAACATCTTCTTTTGTTTTCAGTTAAGAGTAAGAAGGAAGAAAATAATAGAGAGTTTAGGGAGAAGAGAGGGAGCCGAGACTCTGTTGCAGTTCGAGCTCACATTGTAAAGAGGCATTTCATATTAATACAAACAGAGCAGTTTTTTCTGCATGTTGTTGTTCATGTGCTTGTGAGTTCATGAATGAATGTATTTATGTGTTGATGATATGCTGTAGATGTATGTTAAGTTCCATCTGCAGGAGATAGATATGTTTTCCTATCTATGAGTTCTTTGATTTCAATTTTGGATTCTTTGAGGCTTCATGCAAGAGGTTGCATGACATAATACTACGGGTTCTGCAAGCGAGTGCAAGGAGTGCATTTATGAATTCTGAGGAATTTCAGACAAAGACGTGCCAGGAAGGCGCACCAGCTGAAGCCATTGACTCAAAGAGGAAGCCTCAAGGTTGCTAAACACCTTGGAGGTAATACTATGCAGAGGAAGGCACATAGATAACAAAATCACTAAGGGTTATATGGAAGCTCTGCCAGGAGGGCATTGGGAAAGTGTATAGAGTGCACCAAAGAACTCTATTTCGAGTTCTAAGGAAAGGAAAGTGTCAAAGAGAAGACACTCACAGAGTTGCTAAACACTCTGTGGAGAAATGCTCTGCAAGGTGTGCATCGAACCGAAGAATGCCAGGAGGGTGTGAAGCATTTATTTACAAGAAATACTTTGGATCTGAATTACTCGAAATCTCAGTAGCACAAGGAGTGTGCGGGAGTGGACTTGTCCTAAGCCCATAAGCTCAGAAGAGAAAGCGCGAAGAATAACGCGCGCAGAGAAAACCTTTTGAGGTTTCTGAGTTGACAAAGCTCAGGAGGGGAGGCATTTCTATAACGCAGATGAGACTAAAGGAATCGAGCTCGCAAGGGAAGCATCGAGGGCCAAGACCTTCGAGCATCAAATTTGTTCCAAGGGAAGGGAAGAGGCACAAGCTCAAGAGGAAGAGTACAACTGCCATTGGATTGACAGTGGGAGGAAAGATATGGACCGTTGAATCTACGTCCAGGAAACAGGGGGAGAGCACGGAAGAAGGATAGATCTGAACCATCAGATCTAGTGCCAATACCCGACAATCGTTGGATTAGGTGAGGGCGCATGGGGTTTAAACCCTTAGATATCCACACATTTAGAATTCGGGGATTTGAGCGGCAAGGGATTTTGGGGTCGTTACATCACGAACCTCCGGTTCACGAAATCCCAAAATCTCGCGCTCAAATTTCACTATTTAGGAGTTCGGGGTTTGGAGCGGCAAGGGATTTTGGAGTCGCTGCATCGCAAACTCCCGGTTCGTGAAATCATGCCAGCCATTGGATTTGGAGTGTAGAGGCCTGAGAGCTGCTGGATCACGGATACGTGCATAGGAGGAGCACACATAGGAGGTGCACAGAAGATCAGATCGTGACCATCATATCTCGTGTAAAGGACTAATAGACATTGGATATAGAAAGAGGAGAACAAGGTTTAACCCTCGCAGAAGCATCGTGACTGTCCACAGGAGGACACATGGAAAACAGTCAAGGTTTCGGGAAAAGGCCCGAAATATTTTGATTCAAGGAGGACTGGGTCATTGAGCTCTTAGGGGGAGAGATTTCAGCATTTCAGACACCAGGGATTCGAAAGACAGAGAGAACAGGGGGAATGCTTGCATCATGGTTTCCCGAATTGAAAAAGCTGGTAGCGCTTTATTGTGGACTGTCATTTCAAAATTTCAGGATCTGAGTGTTCAAGAGACTAGGAGTCGGGAGATGTGGAGTCCCAACTCACGAAATGGCGAAACCACGAAAGTCTTCGAAGGAAGAGCATGAGCTGATCTGTTAAGCCCTTTTTGACATTTTGGAAATTGGGAGTTCAAGAGCGAAGGAGTCATGAGACAGGGAGTCCCGACTCGCGGAATCATGAAATCATGAATTCTGAAATCCCGAAAAGAAGACCATGGTCATGGGTAGATTTCGACATTCTGGGGTCCGAGAGTTCGAAGGACCAAGAACCGTCTGCAGCTGGAATCATGAAATTGTGAATTCCGAAATCCCGAGAAGCAGACCATAGTCATGGGTGGATCTCGGCATTTTGACAATCGAGAGTTGGAAGGGACAAGGAGCTTAGGAGAGCTCGCATGCAGGAGTCCCGAAACCCCGAAACATGAAAGAGTTGTTGGTTTAGAATAGAGAAGAGCACCGAAAGATGAGGGTGTGCATAGGTTTTCTCAAAGCCTGTGCCAAGGAATTAAGGGGGACCTATGGATTTGTTCAAAAGGGGTTCTAGTAGGATCCTAAAGAGATATTTTCGGCTCAGAAGAAGAACGATTCAGAGACCAAGAGGTTAGTGGACCCTGCTGAGGTAGGGGTCTGCATCAAGTGGTATCAGAGCCAATATTTTTTTGTTTGCAGATCACAGACAAGAGGAGGACTGTGAAGAGATACAGTTTGATACTATCAAGTGGTATCAGAGCCACTTCCTGTCTGTAGACTGTAGGTAGAGGGAGGCAGAGTAGCTAAGGAAAATACTCTGATACACACCATCAAGTGGTATTAGAGCTGATATTTTCGTCTATAGACTTCAAGCGAAGGAGACAGCAGGTGAAGGAGGAGACAGAGTAACGATGCTCTGTGAAGATTGTTTGCAGGTGTGCAACAGTCAATAGACATCCAAGCGAGTTGTAGGAAGACATGGAGATGCTCTCAAGCATAGAGTGATCCATAAGTTTGCTAGGAGGGCATACATAAGGTAGAGATGGCTACTGAAGGTCATGAGCGTGGCCGAAGAGGAGACCACCAGCAGATGCGTAAAGATGAGATGGATAAAGAACTCGCTGAGATAAGGGCGAGAATGGAAGATATTGCACTACAGATGCAACAGGATGCAAAGACACATTGGGTGTATGAATGGCCTTTGAGGAGGAAAGCAAAGTGGCCAGTCAAGAAATTGTTGGCCAGAGGACAATGAAAGCTATTGAAGGAATGGTTGAGGTATGTGGAAAGCCTCAGAGATGAAGAAGAGATGGTTCATGTGTGTAAACAGAGACTGGGAGAAATCTCAGTGACGTTAACGATGAACTGAGATCAATAGATGATCTCAAAGACTTCCAGGAGGGAGAAGATGAATTTTTGAATTGCCAGGAGGGCAATGAAATGAGATCATCGAAGGATCTCATAGACTGTCAGGAGGACAGCCATGGAAATTCATATTGCCACGTGGGAAATAGGAAGAGATCAAGTGAAGGTCTCGTATAATGCCAGGAGGGCGGTGATGAAAGTTCAGATTGTCAGGTGGGCAATGAGATGGGATCACTGGATCTCATAGACTCCCAAGTGGGTAGCAGAAAATTCCAAAATTTCCAGGTGGGCAGGGGAAAAGAAGCGAGACTGTCTGAAAGTCTCAGGGACTCAAGAGTGAGTTCAGGACAACAAGGAGTGATGATAAGTGAAGATTCGCGTGGTTTTATAGACCACGTGAATGAAGATTATCACAAGTTAAAAACTTGCACCATCCAGAAGGAGGATCAGAAGAGCATTCTGATGATTGGGGGAATTCGGGTATTCCTACCAGATAGCCCAATTGAGGCAAGAGCATGTGTTGTGGATGTAGCAATAGAAGAAAGACATCTAGAAGAGATTGTCATGGAGGAAGAAGTGGAGCAGACACTGATGTTTGCCCAAGGAGAAAAGGAGGAGCATTCAAAAGAATGGCTCAAAATATTCAGCCAGGAAGCTGAAACAGAGATCACTGCAGTACTGGAAGCTGTAGAAGAAGAAGAAGAAGACGAAGAAGATGAAGCAGACATCATGGACTTTGTTTGTTTGTGTGAATAATTGGAAGCCCTAGAGAGAAGGGTGATGGTGCAAAATTTGCACATCCAACAGGCTAAGTTGGAAGAAAGTAGTGGAGCATACCAGCCCCAGGAGAAGCTGGAAGAAGCTGGAGCTGAACCAGCAGAAGAAACAACAGAAGCAAGTCTGTCAGAGAAGGTGACTGAATAGCAGGTCATTCAAGAAGATAAGACTGTAGAATTGAATTTTGTAGCAGGGTGGAAATTTGGGGCCACAGAGGAAGAAGATGGCATGGGGGATCTAGTTGATCTACCCATTTGTAGGGAAGAAGCACATTGGAGAAGGCTGCAAAAGGAGAGCCAGCCCTAGGAGCCACTAGACAAGATAATTGAGGAGATCAGAAGGATGATGTTGAGGTCAGCAGCAGAAACCACCAGTGAGGAGAAGCTGAGTAGAGGAGAACTGCCATAGCAGCAGGGCAACAGATGCATCAACAATAGCGAAGCAGTGGAGCAGATGGATAGCTCCAGAGAACTATTTGGGATCTAGGTGGATTTCGATAGCCATGTTGGGAAGCTCATGAGCACGAGCTCATGATTTTTTCACAGCAGAGGAGTATGATGCAGGAGCATCGCTCCAAGCCAGCTGCGCGCCATTCAATCAACACATCAAAGTGCACATTTAATGGAGAAAGGGAGAGGCACAGTCCTCTCAATTTTGAAATTTGAAATTTCCTTAAATGGTTGTAAGGCTGAGATCTAGATTCGATTCGGACTAGACAACCATTCAATGTAATTGAATGTAAATTAATGAGAGTTGGTGAGGATGGAGGGAAGCACTCGAGGAGCCCCCTTTTGTAAAAAAATCTTCTTTTGTTTTCAGTTAAGAAGAAGAAGGAAGAAAAGAATAGAGAGGTCATGGAGAAGAGAGGGAGCTAAGACTCTGTTGCAGTCCGAGCTCACATTGTAAAGAGACATTTCATATTAATACAAATAGAGCAGTTTTTCCTGCATGTTGTTGTTCATGTGTTTGTGAGTTCATGAATGAATGTCTTTATGTGTTGATGATATGCTGTAGATGTATGTTAAGTTCCATCTATAGGAGATAGATAGGTTTTCCTATATATGAGTTCTTTGATTTCANTGTAAAAAAATCTTCTTTTGTTTTCAGTTAAGAAGAAGAAGGAAGAAAAGAATAGAGAGGTCATGGAGAAGAGAGGGAGATAAGACTCTGTTGCAGTCCGAGCTCACATTGTAAAGAGACATTTCATATTAATACAAATAGAGAAGTTTTTCCTGCATGTTGTTGTTCATGTGTTTGTGAGTTCATGAATGAATGTCTTTATGTGTTGATGATATGCTGTAGATGTATGTTAAGTTCCATCTATAGGAGATAGATAGGTTTTCCTATATATGAGTTCTTTGATTTCAGGTTTGGATTCTTTGAGGCTTCATGAAAGAGGTTTCATGATAGAATACTGCAGGTTCTCTAAGCCAGTGCAAGGAGTGCACTTCTGAATTCTGTGGAATTTTAGACAAAGACATGCTAGGAGGGTGCACCAGCTGATGCCATTGACTCAAAGAGGAAGCCTCAATGTTGCTGAACAACTTGGAGATAAGACTGTGCAGAGGAAGGCACAGAGATAACAGAATCACTGAGGGTTCTGTGGAAGCTCTACCAGGAGGGCAGTGGGAAAGTGTATAGAGTGCACCAGAGACCTCTATTTCGAGTTCTGAGGAAAGGAAAGTGTCGAAGAGAAGACACTCAAATAGTTGCTGAACACTCTATGGAGAAAGGCTTTGCACGGTGTGCATCGAGCCAAATAACGCCAGGAGGGCATGAATAATTTCTTTACAAGAAATACTTTGGATATAAATTACTCGAAATCTCAGTAGCACAAGGAGTGTGCGGGAGTGGACTTGTCCTAAGCCCATAAGATCAGAAGAGAAAGCACGAAGAAGAACGCGCGCAGAGAAGAAATTTCGAGGTTTCTGAGTTGACAAAGATCAGGAGGGGAGGCGTTTCTATAACGCAGACGAGACCAAAGGAACCAGGCTCACAAGGGAAGTGTCGAGGGCCGAGACCTTCAAGCATCAAATTTCTTCCAAGGGAAGGGAAGAGGCGCAAGCTCAGGAGGAAGAGTATAGCTGCCGTTGGATCGACACTGGGAGGAAAGATCTGGACCATTGAATCTACATCCATGTAGCAGGAGGAGAGTGCGCAAGGAGGATAGATCTGAACCGTTAGATCTAGTGCCAATACCCAACAACCGTTGGATCAGGCGAGGGCCCACGGAGTTTAAACCCTTATATATCCACACATTCAAAATTTGGGGATTGGAGTGGAAAGGGATTTTGGGGTCGCTGCATTGTGAACCTCTGGTTCACGAAATCCCAAAATCTCGCGCTCGAATTTCACTATTTCGGAGTTCGGGGTTTGGAGCGGAAAGGGATTTTGGAGTCGCTGCATCGCGAACTCCTGAGAGCCGCTGGATCATGGATACATGCACAGGAGGAGAGCACATAGGAGGTGTACAGAAGATCAGATCGTGACCGTCAGATCTCATGTAAAGGACCGATATCCATCGGATCCGGAAAGAGGAGAATGAGGTTTAACCCTCGTAGAAGCATAGTGACCGTCCACAAGAGGACACGTGGAAAGCGGTCAAGGTTTCAGGAAAAGGCCCAAAAGATTTTAGTTCAAGGAGGATTGGGTCATTGATCTCTCAGGGGGAGAGATTTCGGCATTTCAGACACCGGGGATTCGAAAGATAGAGAGAATAGGGGGAATGATTGCATCGCGGTTTCCCGAATCGCGAAAGCTGGTANAGAAGATCAGATCGTGACCGTCAGATCTCATGTAAAGGACTGATATCCATCGGATCCGGAAAGAGGAGAATGAGGTTTAGCCCTCGTAGAAGCATAGTGACCGTCCACAAGAGGACACGTGGAAAGCGGTCAAGGTTTCAGGAGAAGGCCCAAAAGATTTTAGTTCAAGGAGGATTGGGTCATTGATCTCTCAGGGGGAGAGATTTCAGCATTTCAGACACCGGGGATTCGAAAGATAGAGAGAATAGGGGGAATGATTGCATCGCGGTTTCCCGAATCGCGAAAGCTGGTAATGCTATGTTGTGGATTGTCATTTCGACATTTCAGGATCCAGGTGTTCAAGAGACTAGGAGTCGGGAGACGTGGAGTCCCGACTCGTGAAATCGTGAAACCCCGAAAGTCTTCAGAGGAAGAGAATGAGCCGAGACGTTAAGCCCTTTTCGACATTTCGACAACCGAGAGTTCAAGAGTGAAGGAGTCATGAGACAGGGAGTCCTGAATCGCAGAATCGTGAAATCGCGAATTCTGAAATCCTGAAAAGAAGACCGTGGTCACGTGTAGATTTCGGCATTCCGAGGTCTGGGAGTTCGAAGGACCAAGAACCGTCTGCAGCCGGAATTGCGAAATCATGAATTCTGAAATCCCGAGAAGTGGACCATAGTCACGGGTGGATCTCGACGTTTCGGCGACTGGGAGTTGGAAGGGACAAGGAGCCTGGGAGCGCTCGCATGCAGGAGTCTCGAAACCCCGAAACACGAAAGAGGTGTTGGTTTAGAACAAAGAAGAGCACCGAAAGTTGAGTGCGTGCATAGGTTTTCTAAAAGCATGTGCCATGGAATTAAGGGGGACCTGTGGATTTGTTCAAAAGGGGTTCCAGCAGGAGCCAGAAGATCTATTTTCATCTCATAATAAGAATGATCTAGAGACCGAGGTCAGTGGACCCTGCTGAGGTAGGGGTCTGCATCATCTTCAAACTTCATGGGTTGCTGAAGAACATCGTCAGTGACAGGGAAAGTCTATTCATAGGGACATTTTGGAGAGAGTTGTTTCAGTTGGTGGGGAGAGAGTTGACACCTAGAACCAACTATCACCCTCAGACAGATGGGCAGACCGAGATTGTCAACAAGTGGGTTGAAGGGTATTTGAGGAACTATGTAGGATTACAACAGAGAACATGGGTAAAGTGGTTACATTTAGGAGAACATTGCTACAACACCACCTTCCACATGTCCATTGGTATGATGCTCCCACTTTGGTAGACTTGGTCTTTGGGGAGAGAAGAGCTCCCAAGGCAAAGGATTGGATCATAGAGAGTCAGGAGATTCTCAGGTTGTTGAAAGAGAACCTACAGACAACACAAAACTGACAGAAGATAAGTGTGGACAGGCACATGATATAACACAACCTTGAGGTTGAATATTTGGTTTTCTTGAGACTCCAACCCTACAGATAGTCATCTTTGAAGAAGAGTGGGGTTGAGAATCTCAAGCCTAGATTTTATGGTCCTTACAGGATCATGCGCCGAGTAGGCGAGGTTGCTTACGAGTTAGAGCTTCCAGAGGGGAGCAAGATTCATAACGTGTTCCACATGTCTTGCCTCAAAAAGGTAGTGGGACAATTCATTAGGACATCAAAGGGTCTTCCCCCGTTGGATGAGGAGGGACAATTGGAGTTAGTTCCAGAGGAGGTTTTGGAGTTCTGGGAGCGGAAAATGAGGAGCAGGGTCATGAGAGAGTGTTTGATCAGATGGAGAGGGATTCCAGTAGAGGAGGCTACTTGGGAGAGTGAGAAGGTGTTGCATCACCTTGGACTGGTATTGCTTGAGGACAAGCAATTTTGGGAAGGGAGGACTGTAATGTCCCTTTCCAAATAGGAGCTCCAGAGAGGAGGCTTAATGGTTTAAATCGACCCATTAGACTATAGCTAGGGCCAAAGAGGGGTAAACAGGGTTACTAGAGGTCACTCCAGTCACAAGTGTTATATTCGGGAAGTGACATTGAACTAAAAAGGGTTAAAAGCGCTTTTAAGTCATTATGAGCTAAAAATAGAAGTTAACTGTGAATTAGGGTTTCAACAATGATTTAGGGTTTTAGAAGTCAACAATGAATTAGGGTTTCAACATGATTTAGGGTTTTGGAAAGCTATAAAGGAAGGATTATCGACCTAATTCATCATTATGAAAATTATGACTTGTCATTGAGGAGAAGAGGCACATCTCAGGAGAGATAGTTCAGTGTATTCTAGGAGGAAGACACTAGTTGGCTGATTTCGGTGTTGAAAGACACACCCTAGTCACCGGGAAGATCATACATGTCTTCCATCATTCTTCATTGATTCCAAAGTGATCCCATATTCCGGGTATTATCTTTTAGTCACTTATTTGTATTCCGGCTAAGAACCTTTTGTCTTTTGATCTAGACGAGTGTTGTTATTTTATTCATCCGTAGTTTCTTATTTGTATTTTGGCTAAGATCCTTTATCCGTTGATCTAGTTGAGTATTTCCAGTTTATTCAACAACATTTGGCCATTTTTTAATCCACAAATATATCATCATACAAAATTTGCAGTCCTTTTTTGCGTTTATTATTTGTATGATAATTTATATGCTATAAACCTTTGATCCTACACACACATTAGCAACATTTCCTAGACTAGACAAGTCAGGAACATTACAACTGCCAAGGAAAAGAAAGCTTAACATATCTCGCCAATAGCCAAATCCCCTATCCCAGAGGTGAGGGAAATTCCTAAGCCTCCTTCCTCCTTTAGTTTTGAGCATGAAATTCAAAAGATCAGAATTCTTGTACCCCTGTCGGAACTTGTTAAAAATGAATATTTCAAAAGGTCCCTCTCCAAACTGCTGATGTCCAAGCCACCTCAGCTTTCCACAGACTCAGTAAATCTCCAAGATGAAAAGCCAATAGTCATCCTAGGTCCCATGGTGTAAGACATAGATGACTCATCCCCCCCTTCTACACATCCCTAAACATACATGATAAGGTGTTGCATAACTGCTTGATGGATTTAGGGGCTTCCCATAACCTCATGCCGAAACCAGTCATGGAAGAATTGGGACTAGAAGTAACAAAGGCCTATCATGATTTGTACTCTTTTGATTCAAGGAGGGTGCAATGTCTTGGAGTCATCAAAGACCTGGTGGTGTCCTTATTTCAACTACCAATGAAGAGTGTGGTCATGGACATTGTGGTAGCTGATGTTCCTCCCAAGTTTGGCATGCTACTGTCAAGATACTGGATTAAAAATCTTGGAGGAATGTTACAGATGGACCTTACATATGCCACCATCCCAGTCTTTGGAGGGGAACACATAAGACTGTACAGAGAAGCTCAGCTGGCCTACATTGTTAGTGATGAAGCAGATCCCACTAATCACCCTATCTTTGCACTTGACACTGATTTGGGGTCTAGTTTGTTGCATCTCATTGATGCTCATGAAGTCCCTCTTGAAATCAGAAAGAAGCCCTTATCTGATCAGGAAATACCTCCTCCAACTACCTCTGTGTGGAAGACATTCTTCGATGGATCCTCTTCTAGTGAAGGTGTTGGTGCAGGAGTGGTCTTTGTATTGCCTTGTTAGGAAACCATATCCCTATCATACACGATAGAGTTTGAAACCACCAATAATGTGGTAGAATATGAAGCTCTTATTTTAGGTTTAAGGGTTGCGAAAGAGATGGAAATTAAAGAGGGAGAAGTGTTCGGAGATGCTGAGTTGATAGTCTAGCAAGTCAGAAATGCTTATGGAGCTAAACATCCTCGACTCAGAAATTACAAAAATGAGGTGGGACCTAATTGATAATTTATTCTCAGCTTTCAACATTTCTTTTATTCCAAGAGAAGAAAATACTTTGGTTGATTCCCTAGCTATCTCAGCTAGCCAGTTTAGGATACCTCTACCACCTAGGATCAAATATGATGTTGAGATAAGATATAGGCTATTTTGTGCTGGACAATGTCAGACATTGGAAGGTGTTCGGGGATGATCTTGAAATTAGAAAATTTCTTGAGTCTGTTGATGAGTTCTCTGCATTGCACATTGATCAGGATCCTGATCCTGAAGGTAACCCTCACCCTAAAGTATTTTTAAATAAAATTTCTAATCACCATATTGTTCAGTTGCCTAACAATCACATTCCAAAGGGACTGGTCCCTCTAGAAATATTGTTCATTGGGAATGATGTGGCAGTGAAGGGTGAGGTTTCAAATGGGGATGTTGATGTAACTTAATGCAATATTGGCATAGAGGAGGATCCTAAGTTCTTCAAGTTGTCAAGCAGCCTGTCAAGGGGGCAGAGAGCTGAGTATGCTGAGTTATTAAAAGAGTTTGCTGATGTGTTTACCTGGACCTATGAAGACCTCAAGACATATGGCACAATTGTCATTGAACATAAGATCCCACTGAAAGAAGAGGCTAAGCCATTCAGGCAGAAGCTAATACAGATTAATGCTATGTTGCTTCCTATCATGGAGAAAGAAGTAAAGAAGTTGTTGGATGCTCAAATCATAGTCCCTTTGAGATATTCCAAGTGGGTGGCTAATCTGGTGCCAGTAAGAAAGAAGAGTGAAGAAATCAGACTTTGTGTTGATTTCAGGAACTTGAATAGAAGCTCCAGAAAGGAAAATTACCCCTTACCTAAGATGGAACACATATTCCAAAAGGTAAATGGTGCATCTGAGATATCCATGATTGATGGTTTTTCTGGCTATAATTAGATATCGGTCCTGCCTGAGGATGGATAAAAAACAACCTTCACCACTCCTTGGGGCACATTCATGTATGCCAAAATGCCTTTTTGATTAATGAATGCAGGGGCAACATTTCACCGAGCCATGGACATAGCCTTCATTGGGGAAAAAGATCAGTTCGTGGTGATCTATCTGGATGACATCACTGTCTTCTCCAGATCTGATAAAGAGCACTGTTGTCACTTCAGGAAGGTTTTCTTGAAATGCAGAAGGTTTGGCCTTTCCTTAAACCCCAAGAAATATTTATTTCTATGGAGGAGGGAAAGCTGTTAGGCCATATAGTATCAGCAGAGGGAGTGAGAATTGATCCTAGTAGGGTGGAGGAAATTCAGACCCTGTCACTTCCCAGATCCAAGAAGGAAGTCCAAGCTTTCCTGGGCAAGATTAACTTTCTGAGGAGGTTTGTCTCAAATTATGTTGAGTTGGTGAAGCAAATTACAACCATGCTCAGAAAGGGAAATGAAGTAAAATGGACTGCTGAACCTAGGGAATCCTTTGTCCAAATAAAAAAGGATTTGACTTAGGCACCTGTGCTGATCAGTCCTGATTATTCCAAGGAATTCCTAATTTTTTATTTTGCTTCTTTTGATACAGTAGCAACTGTTCTATTACAGAAGAATGTTGAAGGGTTGGATCAACCCATTTCGTTTTTCAGCCAGACATTGAGAGATGCAGAAATCAAGTATGACATCATGGAGAAACAAGCCTATGCATTGGTGAAATCTCTCAAAGCTTTCAGAGTCTATGTCTTGCACTCAAAGGTAATTTCATACGTTCCTTCAGCCTCTATGAAGGACATCCTTATACATCCTGACATAGATGGGAGAAGGGGTAAATGGATTGCCAAGATCCTTGAGTTTGACCTGGAGATTAAGCCAACCAAGTTGGTTAAAGGGAAGGGCTTAGCCAAGCTGTTGGATGAATCAAACTGCAAAGCCTTGGGGGTTAAATTCATTGATGGTTGCTCAGGAAATCAATAGGATGAATTGTTTGATGGCAATCCTCAAGACAGTCCTCCACTAGCAGAGTGCACCTAGTATATATATATCATATATTTTCTGTTAGAATTAAAGCAACCTGATGAAATGGAGAAGAGTAAGGCAAGAGATTTAAATCTCAAATAAGTCAAATATTGCCTTATTGACCAAGTCTTGTACTGGAGAGACCCTCTAGGGATGTTTCTGAGGTGTTTGAACCCACAGGAGGCCCAGAAAGTGACATTTGATTTCCATAGAAGCCTTTGTGGGGGACACCACTTTTGGAAGACCACAACCCACAAGATTCTCAAGGCTGGGTACTATTGGCCCACCTTATTCACTGATGTCTACAGAGAGGTGAGAGCCTGCATCAAATGCCAAAGGTTCTCAGGAAAGAAACAACTCAAATCTTTGCCACTAAAACTTGTAGTAGATGCAACACCCTTTTAACAATGGGGGTTGGACTTCATTGGAGAGATTCGTCCTTCCTCAAGTGGCTAGCATAGATGGATCCTGACTGCAACTGACTATTTTACCAAGTGGATAGAAGCTATCCCCACTAGGAGTGCTTCACACAAAGTTATCATTAGCTTTCTGGAGGATATCATAGCAAGGTTTGGATGCCCCAGTAGAATTGTCACTGATAATGTTGCATCTTTCAGGTCCAAGCCTTTGGTGAGGTTCTGTGAGCAGTTTGAGATTTCTCTGTTCATTCCACTCCCTATCATCCACAAGGAAATGGATTGGAAGAGTCTTCCAATAAAAGATTGATTAAGCTCATTAAAAGATTGTTAGAAGATAATAAGAAGGCCTAGGACTCAAAACTCAAATTCTCTCTATGGGCTAACCAAGTGACAACAAAGAAATCCCTTGGCACCTCCCCTTTTCAACTTGTTTATGGGAATTTTTTTTTTCCCACTCAGCTGGCTCTACCTATAGCAAAATTATTTCAAGATTATGAAGGAGAGCCAGACCATATGGTCAAAAGGATCCATCAAATGGTGGAAGTGCAACAGACCATGGAGAAGATAATGAACATAGCTCACAATCATCAACAAAAGATCAAGCAAGTCTTTGATAGGAGGGTCAAGAAAGAGGATTTCCAACTGGGAGATCTGGTATTTAAATGGGATGCTCCCAAGCAGGACAAGGGAAAACATGACGAATTCGAAGACCTATGGATTGGGCCCTTCAAAATATCTTAAGTGTTTTTGAATAACACCTATAGGCTGCAGGATTTGGAGGGTGAGGAAGTTTTCAATGGCCCTGTGAATGGGCATTTTCTGAAGAAATATTTCTTTTGAGCCGCACATGGCTCCTCTCTGTTTGTAAATATTGGTTTTCTATTAGATTCCATTTTTAATAATGACTCCATAGCCCAACAACAAGGCACTGACTCTGCAAAATAGTTCTTGGTGTCTCACAGGGAGCAAACCATCCCCCATGGAGCCTAATGTTAGCACATAATCTTGTATGAGGGGTGTTTTCCTATGAAGTGCCCTCTTTGGCGAAAAAGTGCCAAAGAATGGGTCAAAAACCCACTTATCCTAAGTTGGGGGCGCATAAACGCTCTAGATTATGCAACACACAAATCTGGGCGGTCAGAATATGCACGCCCAGATCTTCGGTCCAGATTCAATTCCGGACCCCCCTCACCATTCTACCTTTAATGGGTGGGGGGGGGGGTCCAATATGACAGTTTTCTAGTGTGTGAATCTGTAGGTTCAAGCGATTCGTGCCCAAATCTACGATTGAGGTCCCATCCCAGATCCCCCCTGTCGTTCCACCTTTAATGGGGGGGGGGGGGTTTTATGATGTCATTAGTTTTTTTCTAGTGTGAAGCCTCCCTTACGTCATTATATAACACTTACTTTTGTGTTCCACTAGACCTCCTATCCACTAGTCACATCACTCGCTTCCCCTTGTCTTGTTATGCCAGCACCTTCCACCCGTGGCATATCATTTCTGTTCACTCCCTCTTGTCTTCCACATCCCTCTCCCTACCACATCGTCCTGTTATAAGAGACGTGTTCTCCCTGGACAAATCACATCTCACCACCGTATCTCTGTGGCCCCCACAAGATCTGCCACATCCATCCATTGGCCTCTTCTTGTCTCACTTCCACACCTAGTATGGAAAATCACCCCTGCTGATCACCACTCATCTACCACTTCCAATCATGCGCCCCAGTCTTCATGTCTACCTCCAGGTCTTACCATGAAGCCGTTTAGCATATCAAGGTGGCAACATGAGAAGAACTCCACTTCCTCTTGCCACCTGTGTTCCACTAGGCCTCCTATCCACTAGTCACATCACTCGCTTCCCCCTTGTCTTGTTATGCCACGCTTGCCTTCCACTCACCCCCGTGGCATATCATTTTCTGTTTCACTCCCTCTTGTCTTCCCACACCTGTCCCTCTCCCTACCACATCGTCCCATCATAAGAGACATGTTCTCCCTGGACAAATCACATCTCACCACCGTATCTCCGTGGCCCCCACAAGATCTGCCACATCCATCCACTAGCCTCGCCTCGTCTCACTTCCACACCTAGTATGGAAAATCACCCCTGCCTGGTCACCACTCATCTACCACTTCCCGTTAGGTGCCCCGGTCTTCATGTCTACCCCCAGGTCTTACCATGAAGCCATTTAGCAGATCAAGGTGGCAACATGAGAAGAACTCCACGTCCCAAAGGTGCAGAGTTGACCGGGGCTGTTTTCGATCCCAAGAAAGTAGTTATTGAAGCGTTTGGTGGTGGGTGGAAATCATTTCCACCATAAAGGGAAGGTCTAGGAGAGGACTGTCAGCTTCTCAACTCCTTGCAGGACTTTTCTAGAACACGGTGGCGTCTGATCGAAATGCACGATGGTCCAGAGACTGCATGCATAGTCTGCTAGTAAACATGCAGACGTAATGCCTTCAATGCAGTAACTCAAAGATTCTGTTGGGTTTTTCTCCAAGTATATGAAGGCATTTTTTCCATTTTTGTATCCATCATTGGTAGAGCGAAGCTCCCTGTTGTACAATTTTAATGAAGCATTGGTTTTCCCTAGTTATGTATCTATATGTGAAATTTCTAGTCTAACGACAGTCAACTTCTTATTCCATCTGGTTTCTATCTAGTGTTGTAAGAGTTTATGATTGACTGAGTCACATGAAGCATTGTGACTGTGTTATATAAAGGTTTTATTGTAACACTGTCACGATTTCTTTCAATGTTCTTGTGTTTAAATTCTTCATCTTTGGGTTGTTGTAAGCTTGATACTCATAGCAGACCTTTGCACTTTCTCACAGATGTCTTCCTTCTGCTCACCTTTACTGAAATCGTCTGAAGTTAGATTAATACCTCACCTATTCATGCATAGCCTTAGTCCATAATCCTGAGTTAAAACAATATTGTATTGAGTTTACTTCCAGTCAGGCTCTGCTCCTGCTGCAATCCAAGAGTGACTTCTGACGCTAACAATTTGCTCCAAGAATAAATGACTCTAATAATTTTTTCTCTACTAAATAGGGCCAACCACGTGAAGGTGGAAGCTCCTATGGTCTCCCCCCCCTCATATCACTCTCAATTCCCCAATACCCAATCTATATTCTACTAAAAAATATGCATTAACAATATTCAAAATTGATAAAAAGTTATCGTAAATCTATAAATGAGGTTTATCATTCAAAGGCCTATGTCATAAAAAATATTTTTTATAAATAAGATTTATCATTCAAAATATGTTACAAACATACTATCTATATAATGTAGATATATCTTTCTTATAAAATTATTATACATCATCAATTTCTTTTAGTCTTCTTTTGTGTTTTCCAGTTCTTAAGTAATTCATTCATGTCCATGTCTTCGTTTACTGGGTGCTCTTCAACAGTTGATGTTTCTTTATTTCTTTCACGCCGAGAACACCTAGTCTCGTACCCATGGCATGGAGGCTGCTATGAGGGGCCATCACCTACAAAAATAAAAAAAATATTAAATTTATATGGCCAATTTTTAAATATCATTGAAGTAGTTCATTAATATTAAAAAAAAACCTCTGTAATGTAATTATTTACCTACTAGTCCACTAGTCAGCACCGTTGGAATGGATACCATGTTCTCCTAATCATCTTCAAGTTGAGGAGGGTACTGCGAGGGGCCATCACCTACAAAAACAAAAAATATTAAATTTATATGGCCAATTTTTAAATATCATTGAAGTAGTTCATTAATATTAAAAAAAACCTCTGCAATGTAATTATTTACCTGTCGATCCACTAGTCAGCATCGTTGCAATGGCTTCCTTATTCTCCTGATCATCTTCAAGTCGATGAGGCTCAACTACATCATTCTTTTCCATTGAAACGACAAAATTTATAAGGACAAAACCGTAAATGTACAAGTAATAAAAATTAGAAGTACAAAATTTATAAGTACAAAATTTATAAGTATAAAATTATTAAGTATATGATTAATATACAACCATTTTACCGTCGTGGGCCTTAGTCACATGACCATATTGGGGTTGCACCCCATTGGGATGGGGCTGTTGGGGAGAACCATGATCTTATGGTCATGCTTCACTATCAACGCTTTGTTGTCCAGTGATAATGGTTTAATTGATAGTGTTGCTCCCTTGATTAAAACAAATCAAGACATTAAAGTTATAGATGATATCAAACATTTACGTATTTTATAAGTAATGAAAGGTTAACATAGACTTATTTTTATTTCCCTGATCCTGCAAACTAGTTCTTGGGGTCTACCCCATGCTTTTCCTACGATCAACCATGACTTTATGGCCATACTTGTAACCAAGTTGGAGGTCTTCCTCCGTGGTTTCAGTTTCGAAGTCGTCACCTTGCATTGCATTAGAGCATGCTTTTTAAATATTTTTTGTAGCAATAAATTGAAAGTTGTAAGGAGATACAAATAATATTCTTAATATGTTTGGGTACTTATGATTCATGATTGTAACCTCGAGTAGCTTCCCTAAACTAGCTTGTGTTGGCCATGTTTGACAATCCTTTCTTTGGTTTCCTTCGAAGTGTCAGGCAGCCTATCATCAAAATTTTCAAGTATGTTATATACCACACTTTTATTTAGATCTAAAGAAAATTAATGGTATTAAAATCAAAATATTCTAATTTACCTTAGGGTACTAGTTATTTTTTGTCCTGATTTTTCAATATCTTTTCTTTTGCATCATCAATTATCTCCTTCCACTCCCTCTCTAGAATCGAGGGAGGAAGCTCATACCTAGGGTTTCCTACCAAGCTTCATCTATAAACATACCACGTATATTTTAAATATTCTCCTGCTGCAGAGGTGACCGGTTTTTTATTGAATGTGTCTACTCCAAAGAGGCCTTCGAGATAATCCATAAGTTCTTTTTTGAGGTTGGAATTCTGGCAATTCCACCTCATATGTAAGGATTCCCCAAAAATCAACAAGGCCTTGCTCTCCACGTGCCTATAAAAATGGTCATTTCCTACACACACAAAAGATATGATAATTAATTTAAAAATAACAATCTATACTATTTGTGTATGAGATGGACAACATGAAACAATTAAAATATGAAAAACTACATGGGAGTCTTATTTGTTTGAATGGAAGTCCATTATCATCGACCAAAAATGTGCACGGAAGGGTCCCCGTTATGGTCACATGTCTAGCTCCAGGAATGCAGCCATGTCAACCACATCATCATCCTCATATCTTTCACCACCTCTAGAGCATGACCATTGTGGGGATGCCTGGCGGTGCGTGCCATGGATCCTATCTAAATTAGGTGTGGAAGATGGAGAAGTAAATAATACTCTAGCAGTTGTATGACAACTCGTGTCAGGACTTTGTGGCGTCTCTGCATCACCACTACTACCAAGACCAGGCTGAATAGGCTCCAAAAATCTCTTTATAAAAAATAAAATGTTTTTTCGTGAGATAATGTAAAAGTTAAAAAACTGAGTTTCATAATTGAACATATGAGTACATTAAGAAAAAACACTTTAAATTATGGTTATTACCTTATATGTGTTAAGTTGTGACAAAAGGAGATTGATCATTTTTAAGACGTGAGGAGTTTTATCTGGATGGTCTAACAAGCTATCAAGTTCCTTGTTCGATTTAATGATCTTTCTTTTTATTAATATCGTCATATCAGGGGATGAATACAAGCCCTCTTGATCATTGGAATCATGATCAACATGGCCTGTCGACTACATATAATTTCAACATGAAAATCAATGTTATTTAAGTTATATAAACAAATGAAATAATTGATCTCCACACAAATAAAATTATATAAATAAATAATAAAATTCACGTAAAATGAAAGTCGAATTTGATAATCAATGACATGTTTTGCGACTGGCCCTTTTCAACGATCATCCTACCACATTATATTATAATATAATATAATTAGAACCCCCAAATAGTGAGTAGTCCATCCTCAACCTAGTTCCAATTTTTGAATTTTTTTTCTATATTCAAGGTTATAAACCCTTGCACACAACCCAAAAAAAGGAAATTAATCAATGTCTAGAGGGAGTGCCCAACTTGATGAAGTCAAAAGGGGTACCAATTAGTGGCAGATTTGACTCTTTCCAGCCATGAAATATGGAGAAAGTAAAAGTTAGATGAGGAACACCCGATGTAAAAGGGGTTATAATAATTGCTTAGCACACATGCATGAGGAATTCCCTAGATAAGGATAGGACACATGACAACTAAGCCATAAGAACATGGTTTAAAGTTCATCTTGGAAGGAACACTCCACATTATAAGGAAATATAAGGTGATTGTATGGCATGATCAAGGATTATGTATGAAAACGAAGAGTATTGCTCCACTATCTCGAGGTTTGAATTCTTATTTTAAGGAAGGAACATGCTAGAAGAGCATGGTTTGAGGAAGCACTTCAAAGGAGAGCGACGTGTGGCAACAAAGACTTTGTCAAACCATACTTTGAGCATCTTTCCACCTTTATTGAGGAGTGCCCAACTTTGAGGGGGTTTTATTGAGTTAATTATGGATCTTGAAGAAGTTTAATAATATTTTATTTTATTCTGATACATTGAACATATACTCCTCTTTATTTCTATTTTACATACAATGTTTTATGTATATGATTGTTTTCCTTAATCATTCTAATGACTAGGAGAGTGTCCTTGGTATTTGTCTTAATCCATAGTTAAGGGACATCCTCGAAGAGGTTATTCCTTCTTATTATGTGATCATGATCCCAAAAGGGGGAAATAGGAATGTTCCTCTTCATTTGAGCCAACCCCTCTCCTCTTGAATTGTTCGACTCCCTTGTAGGCTTCAATAAACTCACAATTGTGAAATTAAGAAAGGTGTAACTCTATGTTTATCTCAATAAACATCCGGGGAATGACTATGTTAAACATCTAAGAGTAATCTCATCAACAAACTTTCTATGCACAAAGGATCTCGAATCCAAAGACACTGATATGACCTCCTCATCCCTATGTTTCCTTGGCCTGCCCACTGATATTATTTCTCTCTACCACTATTGTCTTCCTTCTCCCATAAGAAAATTAGGTTAGTGTGATCCATATTTATAAAAGTTGGATCTCAATGCAAAAAAATCACGTTGGGAAGTGTTAGAGCAACTTTAGAATGCTAAACTTTTTAATTTCGAAACCTTTGTTTTTACCTTTTAAAATAAAATGAAAATCAACCAAAAACTTAGGAGAATTGTTTTTTTTTTAATTAAATAAATCCATTTTCGTTATTTATCGATAAGGCGCTTTAAATATTATCCGTTGAGGAGTTTTTAGCTAAACAGATCAAACGACTCTCGCATTTTCAGGATTATAAAGTTGCACGAATTTTAAAATAAAGCTTCCAACATTTACTTCGAGACTTCACACTTCGGGAGTTTCAAACCATCTAAAGAACAAAAATTCCTAAGTTACAAATCTTCAAAGTACCAAAGACAATTTTCCTACGAAAATCTTCTAAGCAGATCCACGGATGATTCACATGACACTTGTCATAAAACCTTATCCTTGGCCGACACGTGGCATTCATTTTTAGCATTTGTGACAAATCATTTGCGTGATTTTAGGTGAAATGTGTCACTCATATTTTCTTGACACGTCATTAAAGATGACATCATCATTGCCACGCCACTTCAGGAGATTGTCCTTCAGGAGGTAAATCAAATGATAGGTTCAGGACCAAAGTACCGAATAATTTGATATAATAATGAATAAAAAACGCTTAAAAAACTAATTAAACATTAAACACGTTTAATTAATCATAATTAACTATAAATTAATCACTCCGTGAAGTTGCACTTCGGGACATTTCCATTATTCTTCATTCAAAACCCTTGAATGCCGAACTGCCAAAGTTTAATTTCATTTAAAGCTCACTGAAGTTAAAGATTTGGATAAATATTGCGATTTCCAGGTAATAAATTCCATATATTTTTCTTAATAATTACTTTGTCAGTAGATTAATGTGAAAATTAATAGACTTTAATAGTTTTATGAATAACTCCCCGAGGTGTAGGACAATCGGTGACAGAGTGTGATATTTAGGCACTCCGTGATGTTAAAGTCACCGGTTCGAAACCTACGGGGAAAAAAAATCCAGCCATGTTAAGGGTTGGTGTGGCTCAGGACGAGTGAGATCCCTGGGTTATTTTAATAGCTTAGATGCCCCTGAGTCACGGTTTCTCAGCCATAGGCTAGTCCCACTGGTCATGAACGAACTAGGAAACACAAAACTAGTTTTATGAATAAAGGTAATTTTGAAATTCAAACCATTCCACCATTTGCAATCATATGTTTCACATCTATTGTTGAGAGCTTAGAGGTTGTTTATCCTCACAGGAGGGTTAACTTCATGGCGCCATACAAAGTAGGAAATTCTATAGAGGATTCTAACCCAAATACTGATATTCTCTCACACACTACTGCTCGAATCGCGAACGCTATCAAAACTTGGAAACAAGTGTATGACATCTTGGAGAATGAAATTCTTCTCTGTCCTGATGATTCAACCAAAGAAGAGGATGAATAATTCTCAACTAAGATTAGGTTGGTGTCTTAGTCTAAATTACAGAAGGTTGTTGTTCGACCGAGGATAATGCCTTATAATGATATGTTAAGCTGGGTCCTGGACCATATAGACATCCCATCCACAAGCATCTTCAGTCACCATAATACCTCTGTTGGCTCCTTTCGACTAGAAGATATAAAAGTAATGTATAAATTATCCTCTGAACCTAAATATACTTATAATTCAACATTATATTGGATTTCAAAAGGAGGGAATGCACTCAGTATGGTAGAACCAGCCATGATATAATCAAATCCTGGTGGGGTTTTACAACCAAATTCAAAACTGATGCTCATGTAGGGATGATTTTAGGGGTTAAATTTCGCTCATGGGCTAATTTTCCATGCTTTTTCCCAAAACAAGATTCGTTATTTTAAAAATGATTCGCCCAAATTCTATAGGATAAAATTATTTTACCTTAAAAATCGATTTTTTTTATATAAACTATATAAAGTCCCTATAAATTTGAATGTTTTTACAAAAATATCGCTAAACATTTATAGTTGGCATATGAAGGATTAATAAGATTCGCCAAGGTTTCTACATTTTAAAATAATTTTCCATCCTTAAAATCATCCATGTGCTCATGTCATATATTACACAACATATTTGGATGCTCACATTTTGTACATCGCCATGATGCTCTGCCGATTATTCAGTAGGAAAAATCTTACACATTTTATAGTGGAATGGGTTTCCATAATCAATGAATTTTCTGAGGGCTATACTTTTAACTAGGAAAAACTATTATCAGATAACCTAGCCAAGGAGGTTGCCGAGTATAACGCGTTGAAATCTAGAGGACAACATGCTCCCTTTTATATATCTACATACCCCATGGATGAAATCTATTTTATGAATCCTTTTCCACTCATGAACTAGAGTTGGACCCCAACTAGTTTTAAGCCCATACATTTTTACCAGTCAAAGCTATGGGAGGAAAATTCCAAATATTTCTTTTATGAAATTTGTCACAATGTAGTGATACCCATTCATGTGGCTATCTATAGACACCCTCCTCCAAGAATATCATAACAAATTATGGGAAACTTGGGTGCAATTGTAGATTGGTATATTGAAGAAAATTTCTCCTACATCAGAGTATTCAGTTGCCTTGTCTCACCCCATTCCATTCCAAAATTCTTACCTGATAGAATGGTGTGCAGAGAAGTGGCTTATCAAATAGTGGTAGGAGGAATTACCAAAGATTTGAAAGAAACACATAAAATGGTGTGGCCAACTTTTCCCATATAGGTTGGCATGTTCACATTATCTGATTTTGGTCATACAAAAATTGAGGCTTGTAAATGTGTTGAACCTGCATAGAATAGATCTAGATAGAAAACACCACACACATTTGCAAAGCGAAATTGAAAAAGAAGAAGCAAGAGAGAAAAAATGGAAGAATTCTCATTAACTGTTTTCCACACTCAAAGAGTGAATAATTTAAAATAGATATAGGATACATGAGTAACTAATGATCCATAGTGGTGGTCTAGAGTGATCTAGACACACACCAATAGTTACAGGAGTAAATTGCCACCTAGTCTAGTCTCTCTGGAAGTTACAGGAGTGAACTGCCACCTAGTCCGAGTTAAATAATCTATTAGTCTTCGGTTAATTGTATGAAACATAGTGAAGAGAGGAGGATATTAGGGAATCATGAGTAATGCACTAGTCTGGTGATGATCCCAAGGACAACGCACATTATTTGGTGACGATCCCAATGCTGCATGGTGATAATCCCAATGTAGCATCTAGACTCCACTCCACTGAACAAACTGAAGTGGAAACTGAAGAGAATATTCTCCTAGAAGAAAATTCTCCCTAAAATTTAGGAGACTAGACAAAGAATAATAAACATAGGAAAAACATTAGGAAAAGGAAATCTTAGGTCTGTGTGAAGTAACTCCAACATGGCCCCTGAACATCACTATGGTGAAAATAAAGAATGGGTCCCAACAACGAGGCCATGTTAGGTACACAAATACAAAAGATACACTGAAATAAATGAGGAGAGAGGGAAAACCTCATGGGAAACCCCCCACCTCAAATCACAATGAAAAAAAAAATGAGAAGGAACAAAAAAATAGTTGCTAAGCAACCCTGTCCTTCACTCCAAAAAGACCTCACAACTGTGCAAGTTTGTGCTCGTTGAAGATTTTGTTGAAGATGTATATTTATGCATAGATTTGACAAAGTAGATGCACCATTGAGATGTCCATACATATCCACTTTCTCTTCTTGTAATGAAGAATACCCAAATAAAGTTTGGATGAAACTTTGAAAACCATGCGATTGTTTCTGGAAAAACCCTGAAATTTTGTGGATTTTAAAATGATCTTAACTTCATTTCTCGGACTTCGTTTCGGGCGATTTGTTTTTTGAAATTGGATATTTTCCCAAGAGGAATTTAAATATCCAATTTGTTTCTGCAAATTTTGCTTAGAAAATATTAGAATTGAGTCTGATGTGCGCGACTCCCTTTTTGTCTCCTGAGATGCATGCATTGTGCATGGAAAAGTGTCTACACGTGACACATGAAATGCATGTCATATATCTTCCACATGAAATTCATAAAACAAATATGAAATGGAGTAGAAATCATCTTCAATTAATGGAATACAAATTTGTGCAAATACTTGTGTAGAAGACTCTTCAGAATAAAATGTTTGATCTTCTGATGGCTTCTCTTCTGGCTCTATCTATTCAACCTGCTCCATGAAATCTGCACAATATTTTTTATTCCTAAATTGAATCTCTAATCTGGTACATAATTCATTTGGAGTTTATTCTTGTGATTCTTCATATACTTGATGGAAAAGTTCAGGAGAAACATACAGGTAGATACATCCTATGGCCATATCTTGTCTATTGAGAAAGTCATTTATCTCATCAGCGAAATCAAGATCTACTTCCGTTGACATAGTTAATTGGTACAAGCCTCTACATCTGAGCTGATTTTTTTTTTTGGCTTCCATTACAAATAGTTATGAGGCATGAGAAGTGTTGTTGGTGAGTAAAACATAGATTCCATCTTTCTTTGTTCTTCAATCTTCAGTACTTGAAAAAATAATTTGGTGTAGATTTTTCTTAGTAGTCTGTCGAATCTGATACCATGTAAATGTGTTGAACCTACACAAAATAGATATAGCTATAAAATACCACACACATTTGCAGAGAGAAATTGATAAAGAAGAAGCAAGAGAGAAAGAATGGAAGAATTCTCATCAACTATTTTCCACACTCAAAGAGTGAATAATTTAAAATAGATATAGGACACATGAGTAACTAATGAGCCATAGTGGTGGTATAGAGTGATTTGTACACACACCAATAGTTATGGGAGTAAACTTCCACCTAGTCTAGTCTCTCAGGAAGTTACGGGAGTGAACTGCCACCTAGTCTGAGTTAACTAGTCTATTAGTCTTCAGTTAACTGACTGAAACATAGTGAAGTGAGGAGGGGATCGGGGAATAATGATTAATGTGATAGTATGGTGATGATCCCAAAGACAATGCACATTATTTGGTGACGATCCCAATGCTGGATTGTGATAATCCCAATGTAGCATCTAGACTCCACTCCAATGAACAAACTGAAGAGAATATTCTCCTAGAGGAATATTCTCCCTAAAATTTAGGAGACTGGACAGAGACTAATAAACATAGGAAAAATAAATCCTAGGTGTCTGTGAAGTAACTCAAACAAGGCTTCAACTTTGGAAGATGTCAAATTGGTTGATATTGAATGCAAAAGGCATGATCCTAATAGGGTATTTGAGAATCATTTATCCTAGTTCAATATGAAAATATACATACATGAATATTACCCCTATGATGATGTTTTTAGGGGAGTTAGATCTTATGATGAAGTGGAAAAGAAATTACGAAATATACCTCCAAATCAATAGGATGACTTCCTCAACTTTTAGAAGTACAGAAGGAACAACCTACCAAAGATTTTGCAGGGAGAAGCAAAGCCTATTTCATTCTCACAGGAAACAAGAACTACTGAGCCACAACAAATCTTGACTAAGGAATTTTTTACAGAAGTAGTGAAGAATACAAATGTATTAGCTAAAGAGGTGAAGATGTCAATACTAGGTAAGCATGATCATAATTTATTAGCGCCCTTTGAAGCTTTCAAGAACCTTGGACATGTTTTTCCCCTTTCATCACCAACTACTACTATTGTTATCCAAAGTGTCACGAGTCCAAAACAATCCAATGCACTCACTTCCCCCATTCCATCATTAACTCCTATATAAAAAAGTTTTGAAGTTCCCAGTTCATAGGTTATTCATATAGATGACCTCACACCTATTCTTCCTGTAGAGAAGCCTCCATCAAGTTTCTTTTTCAATAAGAAAATAAAATCCATCATTATAACATAATCTTAGCAGGAGGGAATGATTATTAAGAGATAAAAAATGATATATGATGGACATGGACAAAATAACCCTGACTTTTTCAAAGGGGTTGCAGATTCATTAGGAGAATTTGTCATGAACAACCAATGGTTAGTGGATATTATTACAAAACAACTGCAACATAAGAGTCTCCTGGTTGAACATTTTCAAAATGAGATGCAACACATAGAACAGACTAGCGTAAGTAAAATGAATTTTGACATAAAGAAAATCAGACTGGGTTATCAAAAACAGATGAAGCAGTTGCAGGAGGAACTGGAAGTGAGTGTCCAAGATTTACAGGCGAGTAACTCTATGCTTTCTCAGCAAGATAGTGCAATAGGATAATTTCATACCCGAATATATTTACCGGAGAACACCAGAATAGATAATGTTTCATTAAAAAGGAAAGCATCCAATATTAATGAAAAGATGGAAATCGTCCAGCAGGATTTATATCAAAGTATGGATATCATTCAGAAATATTATCAAATGATGAATAATTCCCTGAAGAATATTCACGAGAAAGAAAAGGAATCCTGTGTAGCCATATCAAAGTTCCAAGAATTTATGGTACGGAGACAGAAAATCAATATTCCTGGGCTTGCCCCTTTTTCAAAGTATGAGTAGGTAAAAGGGGAAATGGATTTAAGAGCTTGGGAGACAAATCTTGAAAAAAGTAAGAAGTTGGCTAGAGAAGCAAAATAAGCTTGTCTCAAAACCCTTTATGTTGTAGAGTTGGAATCGGTTGATTTCAATAGTAGTGCTATCCCTGATGCACTGGGTTAGATTGAGATTGAAAAGAGTAAAGAAAATTCAAAGAAAAATAAGGAAATTATACAAAATAGCATCCAACAGTTAAATCAGGTTGATTTGCAAAAGATAAATGATCTGTTGGTAAAACCAAATTTGCAACACCAAGCTACAACTCAGGCAGTCATCAAGATTCAATTTTTTTTACCATTAGTGCATAAAAAGCTATTTCCATTTGAATTGGATGAGAATGTTGAACCATCCACATTTGTTGTATCATTAATGGAAATGTGTGCTCAGTTCAATGAATAGCAAAAATCAAGAACATTTGTGAGAAAATAAAGGAGCTAATGAAGTGATACCGGATCAAGCATATCTCAACAAAATCTTCATTTTGTTTCAGTTTTGATTGTATTCTATATTAGAGCGTAAAATGTGGAATTTCTAACTACTTTTAGTGAAGACATTTTTTCTATAAATAAATAGATCATAGATCTATTCCATGCTTCTTCTCGCTGAATTTAAAAAAGAGAACTTATTGAATATCAATACAAAGAGAAGACAAAGACTCTAAGTCTCATTTCTTTGATTTATGTGATTTCCTTGTATTTCCATTTCCTTCTCATGATAGCTTATTTATGTGGCTCTTGAATATTGGAAGATTACAATTTAGTAATACATATACTATGATCTCAATACATCGGAAGTCCGTTCAGTTACAACTTTTCCTCTGTTTTTTCTATGAGTAAAACAAGACCTGTAATCTGCGTGAGTTTCTGCATTTTTAATCATCTGTCAAGAACACATCTTCTACTGTGAATGAGGTAATATTTATATGTAATTGATACCTTAATTTATTTTAACAATTTTGTGAATCATTTCAACCCCACATCAAAATTAAAATTATGACTCGGAGAAAGAGATACTTCCTCTGCATTTTCTTATCATAAATTTGATTTGAAGTTGCATCTTATAAAATTGAAGGTTCAAAGAAAGCATTAAAAAAAACATTTCATTTAATATTTGATGCATGAAATTATTATTCGAGCTTAGAATCAATCTCGGGAACAATAGGAAGGAAGGAATGATGACCTTCTTTAGATTGATCAAAATGGAATGCTTAAGGCGGTTGAGATTCTTGGTGAAGTAGATCCTTCCTAAATGCATTAACATGATGGAATAATTCTCACTGTGCATGTCCATTATGCATGCTAATAACCACTCTCCCAAACACAGGTGAGCAAACATCATCAACTCAATTCATTGGATTTATTTACAATGTGAAGGTTTTCCAAATCAATTTGGACAATAATGAAAAGTGAATGATGGTTACATATAGTCACCATTCTCAAGCGTTCTCACAATGTTCCCTCTAGCTCAGTGTCCTCTGCCCTCTGTGACTTCTGTCTCCTCCGACATTGTGCCCTAGATCTCCTTCTCCGACGTTCCCTCGCGTAGGTCTCAGGGTTTGGGAAGATACTCGTGGTGTGTTCTCCTCGAATCTCATCGGATCTCCTCTTCTAATCTCCTCGAATATCCTCGTATGATCTCCTTGTGTGGTCTCCTCACAATTTTCTCTCCTCACGCGCGCACATGTTTGAAATGTAATTTTTTTTCTTTTTGGTTTGGATTATTATATATTATAATTATATATATTTAATAATCAATATGTATATTTAATAATTATTATATTATATATTATATTATAGGGGTTAATGTGTTAATAATAACCTAACCTAGACCTTGAATCTACACCCCCTAACCTTCTAAATCATCAACCCATAACCCATAACCCTTCTAAATATGCAATGTGATTTATTCACATTGCTCTGCATGTCAAAGTGAAGAAATTCAACCAAGCACGGGTAAACAAAGGGATTAACTATGACTATCTTAAGGTATCCATATGCCTCTCCATCTAATTAGTGACGTGCATGAATGTATCATTAACGAGATTCCCCACCGTCCCTAGCTACCATATTATAGAGAAACCACATCCAAGGGAATGGGCTTGGAAGAATTAGCGGGGAAAGAAGACCCTAATGTTGAGCTTGACTCTATTCCTAACCATTTCATAGTTTGGGAAAATTAGGGCATAGTTTGGGAAAATTAGACCATAACATTTGTCTTTGGGAGTCAAATTTATGATGGAAACAAGTGGGTGTGTGAGTCAAATTTGAGTCCAGAAACCCTCCCATATCGTTAAGGCATGTGAATAGTCTATCTACGATCATTATGGTATAAAAATGAATGAGCTTCTCTTGTGTCAACCAATTTATGTACTTTGAAAGAAAAATATGGTTTATGGTTTACATGATGAATTGATGATGGAAAAAAGTGGGTGTGTGAGTCAAATTTGAGTCTAGAAACCTTCCCATATCATTAAGGCATGTGAATAGTCTATTCATGTCAAATTTCAGTGCATACAGAAACAATTTGAAAAAAATTCAATGTTGGCCCCATTCACAAGTCACTGTTGCCCATGTCTAGTCCTAGTACAATGTCTTTTCATTGTTCCTTTTAAAATTCATTCGATAGTACACATGGTCCCGCATCTAGTACTACAAGGGCATATTTTTATGGTGTTGATGAAACAATGAATGAAAAAGAGGTATTTTTTCATCACAACTATGACACACATACATTGTATATACATTAATGTAGAACCTAAAAGAAAAATGAAGAAATGTTGATGCAAACTTAAAACTTGTGTGAACCAATTTGTGTACATTGAAAGAAAAATAGGGTTTATGGTTTACATGATGAATTAATGATGAAAAAAAGTGGGTGTGTGAGTCAAATTTGAGTCCAGAAATCCTCCCATATCATGAAGGCATGTGGATAGTCTATCCATGTCAAATTTCAGTGCATACAGAAATAATTTGAAAAAAATTCAACGTTGGCCCCATTCATAGGTCATGGTTGCCAATGTATAGTCCTAGTGAAATATATTTTCATTGTTCCTTTTAAAATTTGTTTGACAATACACACATTCCCTCATATAGTACTACAAGGGCATACTTTTATGGTGTTGATTAAACAATGAACAAAAAAAATGGATTTTTCAATATCACAAAGTTATGGTTCAAACGAAACGAGGTCGAGATCGGATATATAGAGTGGGTGTGTGAGTCATATTTGATTAATTTGGAAATGCATGTTCTTCTTGCCACATAACTCATGGGTAAAATTAACATGTTTTCAAACAATTTCAACGAATATTCTATAGAAATGACAAACACATTCATCGAAACTTCGTTGATGCAATACTATGACAACAATGATGATATCTACGATCATGATGGTATAAAATGAATGAGATTCTCTTGGTTTCAAGAATAATTTATCCTCTACTGAACAAGACCAAACACGTGAAGGTGGAAGCTCATATGGCCCCTCCCCTCCCCCTCACATCACTCTCAATTCCCCTATACCCAATCTATAAAATAGAAAATAATCGAAAGCAACCTAGTAAGATTCATGCGTAGAAACTACAAAAACAAAAATTACCGAAGGTAAATGAAATTATGTGTTTGTAAATGATATTGTTAGTTTACCACGTACTTTAGTATATTGACGACTATTTTTAGGTTTCACATAATAATTAAAAAACATGTAACATAGGATATAAAAATGTCACATAAAACTTAAAAACATGTAATTAACCCATGACATAAGTAAATTATTTTAAGAGAATAATTCATACAAATTAAAATATATAGTCATGTACCTGATCCAACTCAACATATGTATAATCATAATTATTCTGTATCTTCTTGTTCATTGAAATCGACATCTGTATCATCATCCGGTTCATAAACAACGTTGAAAGGATTAACGATATCATCATCGTCATAAATGTCATTTTTTAGCATATTTTCATCTACATCATCATAAAGAAATGCATTGTCTCCTACACCTGGATCATGATCTTATTCGTCTTCTTCGTCTTTCGACCTTGCATGATATTCCATCTCTGTCTAATCTGGCGAATCATCTTCTTCTTGTACATGAGTATACTTAACTATCCTTCCTCTTGGATCACATCTAACAAAAAATGACCAATCCCTTTCACTTGAAACATTTGAGTAAAAGACTTGTTCACATTGGATTGGAAAAACATAGCGATCATGTCCTCTTTCAAACACTGTTGTTTTAATCATCGAAAATCCGTTGGCATGTTGAATAAAAATTATTTCCTCATCACGTTCATGATTCGTAACCTATACCATTTGACGTCGAACAAAACTAATTTGAAGGAATTAAAGTCACACTCAAGTATATCATTCAAATACCCATAGTATCTATTTTCATATTCTCGAGGATGTATGTCACTCCTAGAGGAAACATTAGTGACCTTGAATACTACAATTATCCCACTATCATAAGTTTTCTTGGTTTCATCCAACTGTTTTATGAGAAATTTACGACCATTGCACCACATAGCCTTGTGGTGTTTCAACTGCAATATGACATATATGTAAAATATGCATTGTCAATTAATAAATTAACATATTTATACAACTTGGAAAGTATATGAAAAATATATAAGTACACATGTATTCACATTAATATAATATAAAATAACTGAATAAAATGGGTGAATTTTCTTTCATGTCCATCTTTCAAACCATATGCTAAATCAATTTCCTTTTGCATAACATTGGCATCTCCATTACAACGAGATTCTCTAACCAATTCAAACAGTCGTTTCCATGATAACCTACCGCCATGATGTTGTTTACATCTTTCAATCCATACATTCATCCAGTCAAGATTGTTTGCAATGTATAAATGCAGTGCATCCCAATCTTGAGCAGCTGAATCAAAAAATCATAATTCACCAATATTAAATATTAGTTATAACGTCCATGGTAAATATTAATAATTTATGAAATAAAATATGTTGATATATTAATGAGTATGATCATATACACAAAAAATGAAAAATTTATATGTATTAATATAAATCTCCACAATTATTAATATATTACCTCTCATTTTTTTCATTCTACCTTTCCCCAATAGGTGCTCTTGATCTTCAAATTTTTTGATGGATTTCACATCCCAAATGTGATCCACTGCATGCATAGTTTCCGCTGCTAATTTAGGAATATACTGACTAATATACACCATGGATTGATATACCATATATACCTCCACCATATAACCCTTAGGAAGTGCTCTTTGTCTAACCAAAGTCTTCAATGAATTCAAGTGCCTCTCCACCATCCACATTGACCATGTGTGTACAGGTCCACAGATTTCAATCTCCTCAACTTGGTATATGAGGCAATGTTCTTGTGCATTAAATTTTTTTGTAGGTATATACTTTTGCATTTCACACATTAGCTGAGGAATTTCTCTCTTCCAATACTTTATATCATCTTCATGGATTTCTTTCAATCACAACCATATACATGAGATCATGACACAAGAAAATAACATGTTTCAACATAACATAATATAATATATTACATTACAAGTAAAACACATGTCATTAAGTACAAAACCAAATTGAAAGAACATTTTTCATATAAATCACAACTACTTACTGCATGTATTTTCCAAGATCATATATAACTTGTTTGACGTTGTTTTCAAAGTCATTTAGGAGAGATAGCGGAAGAACATACTGTAACAAAAAAAAATGAATCCTTATTTGTTTCGACCAAAGTAGAAAAAAAAATATAAAACTTAAAAGATGTATAAGGCCAATATATATAAATATGTATACTAAAATTATTACCTTAATGAAGGCATGCCAATCATCTGTTTTTACCCCACCAAATTCACCTTTCTTCATTAAGATATTATTTATGTTTGAAGCAAAACCCATGGGAAATTTAGTTCTTTGAATGAACTCTTTTACATCATTTCTTTGTTTCTCTGTTAATAACCATGGAAGGTTATTTCGGTCTAGTCCATGTCTATTTGATCAAATCACACTTCACATTACATGATTGGCTTCTTGAATGTCAGTACAAATTTCGACAATTTTTTCTTTATCCCTCCTACCATCTATGATTTGCCATAACACTTCTATCACATTCTTCCCGATATGCATTGTATCAAACAAATGAGTTATTTTTAGCTCCTCATAGTAGGGAAAGCTCATGAATTGATTGGGATAACATTTCATTCCTCATGGAAGCCCATTATTAATACCTTCACGATGGTGGCCTTCATGAATCATAAAAGAAATCACAAAAATAATTATCAAATATGGTAAAATAAATTCAAAGATTAAAACAAACATTCAAAACATTATATATATGATACATAAAGAAATTGCGTACCTTGACGATTTCTATTATATTCCAACCTCCATAGGTGAGGTGTCATTCTTCGTGGTTTTAAACTAGTCTCTTCTTTCCCATTGAAAATATGTTTTTTAGTAGTACGATACCTATGGTTCTTAGGGAGGAGGTGCCTATACTCATCAAGCACCACCTTTCCTAAAAAAATTGAATGACAATACTTCATCTTAGGACTACAAACTAGACATGCAAATTTACTCTTTGTTTGAAGACCTGCAACAGATGGATTAATGTCAATTATATGATGAGATTATTTAAAAATTAAACATGCAACATGATATCTTTAAAAAATTATATAGTATTTAAGAGAAATAGAATTCTACATACCCCAAAAATGTGTTAGTCCCGGGGCATCATGAATTTTCCATAAAAGTATTCCACGGAATCTAAATTTCTTCTCCCTGATTGGTTTATAGATGTCATACATAGTGATTCCATCGCATAACTTTAGTAGATCGTCGATAAAAGGATCGATATATACATTCATATATTTAACTTGGTACTTACCTAATTGTTTGAAATTACACATAATTACTATAACCATGACATGTATATATAAATAAATAAATAAACAAAATATATCATGCAAAAACCGAAACAAATCAAAATTTTACATTAAAAAAATTAATGTAAACAAATACCTAGAACAATCATTGTCAACATTATGTGCTCCCTCTTTATTGACATCCAAGGAGGAATGTTATTGTTGATAACAAAAATAGGCCACACTAAGTAAATATACCTAATCTCTCCGAATGGATTAACACCATCAACTGCCAATGAAAGCCTAACATTACAAGGTTCATCATTGAAATCAACCCATTTTCCCTCAATTTCCCTAAATGCATAACAATCGATAGGAATTCGAAGTACATCATCTCCACTTTTTTTACGTGCATGGTAATCCATAATTTTTTTTCTTTCACACATGATCAATCACTACAAATGTGGAATTATGGGAATATGACGAAGAACCTTTCGAGGCACCCTTTTTGTTACTTGATCGGTTCAATATCTATTGATAAGACATTGCGGGCATTATGTTTTCAAAGCATTTTGTCCATAATATATAATATGATAATTAGGATATGCATCTATAGTTTGATAATCCATTCCAATGTCTTTCATAATGGCATGCAAATCTCGATATGTGTGAGGTAAAATATTTGACGATGGTAAAAAAAATTCACCTAACAATATACAACATAACAAATAACAAGTTAATGTAAAGAATATTAATCGTAAAAATTGCATTCTTATTTTACACATTAATTAACAATAAAAAAAATGTAAAAAATTCAACATTTATGTATATGAGATGAAACATATTACATACTTTACAATATGTGTCATACAAGTGTTCGAAAAATTATTCAAAACCTTTAAGTTCTCTAGCAACAATGTAGCGGAGAGAAGATTTTATCTTGAGCCTTCATAAAGTCGTTTATTTTCCTTTTCTAATAGAGGTTAATCATAAATACCATCACTGTCCCCATCCTCATCCGGATGAGAAAACAAATCTTGGATCATTTGATTTGTCCCATCATCTGCTTCCATGGGATCATTAACTTGATTTGTCCCATCATCTTCTTCCATGAGATCCTCATTTGCTTGATCATGTTACTTAGCTTGTACAACATCATTTATACTAGTACTACTTGGTGCAATATTCTGCAGAAAGTTAGAGGGTAACTCTAACTTTATAATTATAAACAATCATGCAAAATTAGAGTGTATTATAAAAAATATTCAAACAATATATATACATATATATAATTTTATATAAAATCGACAATATAAACACATATAATGAATATATATCTAATTACCATGGGACGATATTCATTCAATCCCTCATTAATGTGCCCATATCATCTATAATATTTTGTAGTTGTTGCTATTAAAATTATTACGGGACGTGTAAGGCAACATTTTTTGCAATGGCAATAACATCTACCATCACCCTTTTCACCCGCTTTACTTTTTTTCCCACTAATATTCAGTGACATTCTTTCACACAAAAATATTGTTTCTGAAGTTATGAACCATCATTGTTATAGCAATTAGATTGTCGCAATATATCTAATTTGCAAAATATTTGTAGATATATTTTTCATCGCAAGAGTGACGATAGTTAACCAAGTCAATGTTGACTTTTTCAAATAGTGTAATGGTCATCATTGAATTGTCTCTCTTGTGATGATCGCCAAAGGTCGTCGCAAGAGAGACGAGAGTCCATTATCTCCACAGTTGTCGCTTGTGTGACGTAGATATGGTTTCGTCACTCTTGCGATGATAACCAAAGGTTCCATAGGAAGTGCGACAAATGCAAGCTTGATTTATAAAAACATTTAAAAATTCAATTCTTTATCTTCAATTGTGCGATGAAAGGTTACCTTCATTGCAAGTAGCCGTCGCAAATTTTTCAATATGTAGTAGTGAACAATACTTGTCTAATTTATTCTAAATTCCTAGCTTGTCCTATAGGCGTGGTACTTTGCAGTTTCATGTACCATACTAATGTGTGTCCTCTAAAGGTGATTGCCAACTATGAAATATTTACAGCCTCATCATGGACATTCTTTGCAGCCCAAATTTTCTCACAGACAAATAAATGTTTTTCTGGGTCCTCTGACCCAACACCATGGAGCTCAGGAAGTTTGAGGGTGTTTTCTACCCCTTCCATATTTCTTTTTGTAGTACCTCCCCTATGCGATGCTAGTTGACTCTGACTCTGCACAATGCTTCCACTGCTTTGGTTATTGCTACTTTATCTTCCCTTGTTAACTGTGAGTGCTTTTTACAAGTCCTTGAATGTAATTTCTGATCTAGGTGATGCAAAAAGGGTCATGTAATTGACGCAGGATCCCATTTGAGTAGGAGTTACCGACTCTTCTATTATAGGACTAAACTGGGAATTCTCTTCCTCTTCTTCTACGTACGATATTTTTATGATCTAGATGATTGCACACATTTCTCTTCCCTTAGGCTCACTACACAACTCTCCTTTCTCATCCCCAATCGTTCACCTCTTGTACCTTCTTCTATTGTGTACAATACTCCAAACTCGTCCTCTTCTTCTGATACAACTTCTTCTATTCTATGGATCCTTAGTCCCTCCCTTCCTTCATTCTTTCCTACCTTCATAGGATCCTCTTGTCATCCTCTAATTCCCCTATGTGTGCAAAGCCCCTTAGAAATCAAACTCTATTATCATCACACACTTGTCACACAACAACATTTTTATCCATGTACCCAATAATGTCATGAACCTTTTGCGTAGACCTTTGAAGAAATCCCTCTCTGTAACACTATATGACTGGGTACAATCTACTCCAAATTATATAATATAACCTCCCAATATACTATCCAACCAAAAATCAACTACACGAGAAGTATTATTAATTACAAAATTCAGCTTCCTTACCAACTCAAGTGTCTAGTTCCTCGGCATTGCGGTTCGGTACCTTTGAGTATTCTCTACTAATATTTAGAACCACTCGGTTAAAATAATCCGAAATTCGCCAAAGAAAATATCATGCATCTCTGCGTACACATAACTTTTCATCCACTCATGGTCTCTCATCTAAGGGTTTCTATTCTCTTTTTGAGAAAATTTTGATTCCTTCCCTTCTATCCATTATGAGATCTCTTAATTAGTCGGCCTCCAAAACATTCCCTCAATCACAGATTCTAGGTCCTGACAATGGAAGAATTTCTTGGCATGTGGTTATAAGACCCTAGGTTCAAGTTATATTAACCAACAAAACCCTTCAGACACGAGCCCTTTTAGCATCACCTTCATGCAAGTGAAGTGTCACCAGAAGCATCTATTGGGGCTACAAGAGCCTAGTTTTTGCAGTAGTGAGGGAATGGGAGCTGATCATCTTAATCATTCTTACTTATTTGTTTTATGCAAATTATATTGTATTTTGTCTTCCTTGGTTACTTAGTGAATTCAATTATATAGTACCATTATAATTCATCTTGAAAAATAAACCATTTACTGTAACATTCATAACTACTACATAGTGATCATATATTAGACAAATCTAGTCTAACATGCATAAAGAGAATTTTTCAGGATAAATCACATAAAAGACAAGAAGACCTAGTAATTAACATGGTTCACCAAAATTTGGGCTACATCCACAATGCCGATCTTATTTATTATTCATTCTATAATCATCTCAGGTTTGCACATTGCGCTTGTAATAGATATATCATGCTATCTCTTTCTTCATATTGCATAGTCACTCTGTAGTGAAAGTATCTCCCTGCAAGTTCTTCCTAACATTCAGACATAGACCCTTTGATTCTCAGTCTATTCTCTCACTCTCCTTGTGAACAAAAAATATTGAACCAATCAGAAAAAAACCCCTATCTTCCCAACACAATACATATTTATACATGCACTTTAGGGATCAAAGCCATACTTTTCTTATCCTAAAAACCCTATTACAACTCATCCAACTTATGACAACTCATGTTGACTCAGTGTTCATGATTTGTTTTCCTACTTTTACGTCTTCATGTTTCTTTTGCGGTCTCGACTATTGTTCTTCCTACTTTTGTGCATCTTTGTGCTTTTTGCATGTCGAACTTCTATTCTTAATTTTCACCCACTTTATCTTCATGCTTTATTCTCTTCTTTATTCTCATACTTTATTCATTTCTAAGTACGTTATAACTTCCCACATCACTCTTGAATGTTCCTCTACTGCACACTCTCGAGCCTGAATGTTCCTTTACTACACACTCTACTCCTGGATTGTATTTTTTCTTCTTTTGCTGTGCATATCCTACATACTTATGATTTTCATGAATACTGTATCCAAAAATATTTTCCAACACCATCTCAGACTGTATAGTAAACCTGTTGTACCTTCAAATCTTGCTACAGCCTAGACCTAGCATTCCTCTTCATATTTGTATTGTCCTCATGGTACCAAGAACTGTTTTCTAGTAGGGCTATCATGACGAGCCCTAAACAACCCGCGAGGATTCCTCGTGGGACTCTAGCAGTCATACTTGCGGGGATCAAGAAAACTAGGGTTTTCTCATAAGTTCCAGCTCTCCTCTACAATCCTGAAACTCTCACACTTCTCACTTGTCACTACCTCATATTTCTTCGTCGCAAAATTTCCAATAGATCACTTACTCACAAGAAGATATTCAATAGAATGAATGTGTGAATGTACTTATGAGAGACTCCTTGAGGTGTATTTATACTTTTTCTTAGTAAACTCTCTCTTTAATCTTAGGGATTCTTGAAATTTCTTGCTACAACCACTTTACCCTTTCATTAATTGACTTGTAATCAACTAGGCATTTCTTAACCATTATTTGGGGCTTCTAAATTCACAAGGCCATAACTCCTCAATCGCGAGGAACCACATTTTTTACCACCTATCATTAGAAATGACATGACGAGGAATATCTCTCCATGAGTGATTTACATAAATTTACACCATCCTTTATTACCATTTTCCTTCATCAATTATGGGTTCCATAACCATACCTTTGGGGCTATCAGAATTATTCAAGGGCTGAAATAAATGACAACCACTCTTTCAACAAATATACACCCAACATATTATCCTACTCTTCCTTTTGATCCACCGAAAGTTGAACTAATAATTTCATTGTACCGCCTCACTAGCTTATATGATCCCTAAACCCTCAACCTAATTAGCTACATTAAGCCCATGAAAGTCATAATCCTTGTTGGAAGTGGAAACACCCATAATTATATGCATCATCACATTTCCCAAGAAATCAATTTCTATATATGTTCCATTAAAAATTTTCAAATCATGATTTCCAATGGCGGTTCCATGAAATGTGGTGGGCGTTGTGAAAATGTGTGCCTACAAATTGATCAGTACCAATTAAAATCTCATATGTTTACTATAGACATGGGATATTGAAACATTTTTCTCATTGATGAATGGTTATACACTCTCGGCTCCATCCTCATGGACTTTCAGGACCTCACCATGCAATTTAAACAAGAGGGACAACAATATAAATTCTAAGGAATCACAATTGGATCACCTAAGATGATCTACTCCCAATAAATGAAAAATCTACTCAATAAAAGTTAGTATGAAACTATTTCCCAACTCCATTCCCTTCATGCAATTGAAACACCCTCTTTGCACCATGACATCCAATCTATGCTATCTAGACACCAAGCCATTTTTAACACTCCGCATGGACTTCCCCCTTCCTATGGTGCCCATGATCATTCCATTCCTCTAGTAGCAGGTATTCTTCCTCCCAATGTTTCTCCTTAAAATCATCCCTTTTCCGAGAAAATATAAATTGAGAAAATTGTTTAAGAATTGCTAGAATTTGGTGTTATCTATCCTATTACTATCCCATATTCTTCTCTGGTAGTCATGGTAAGAAATAAATAAGCCACTTGGCACATGTGTCCCAATTTTTGGGCCCTCAATAAACTCACAACCAAATACCAATTTCCCATTCTCGTCATTTATGACCTTTTGGATTAATTGAGTGGTGCTCAATACTTTACAAAACTTGATGTCCATTTGGATACCACCAGATAGATACAAAAGAGGAAGACATCCCCAATACTACCTCTCAATATCATGAGGGTCACTATGAGTTATTGGTCATGTCCTTTGGCCTGTGTAATGCCCCTCCACTTTTCATGAATCATGTATTCCATCCTTTATTCCATTATTTTATCTTAGTTTTCTTTGATGATATTCTCATCTATAGTAAAACTTGGCCTTCCCATCTCACCCATGTGGATCAAGTTATCCATCTATTGTCTAAGAAAAAATGTTTTCTCAAACAATCTAAATTTTCTTTTCACACCTTCGAATTTGAGTATCTAGGTCATATTGTAGGCAAGGATGGTGTGCATGTGGATCCTAAGAAAATCGATGATACAAATGATTGGTATCTCCCCAAAACTCTTAAAATCACGTGTCACTTCTTAGGATTAATCAAATATTATTGCAAATTTGTTCATAATTATGGAAAATGTTTAGCTCCTCTCACTACTCTCCTTAAAAATAATTATTTTTGTTGGAATCCAATAGCTAATCAATCCTTCAAATTCTTGAAAGAGGCTATGTGCACTACTCCTATCCTGGAAGTAACAGACTTCCCAAAGACTTTTTCTCTAGAATGTGAGGCATCTGTTGGATTACTGAGGGGGGGGTGAATCAATAATAACGTAATTATAATCCTTTTTCTTCAAATGTTATATCAATGTAGAATTGTTATCCAATAATGAGCAGTAATAAATAAAAAATCACACATATACACAATACAACAGTGTTTTACGTGGAAACCCAAATCCGGAGAAAACCACATAATGATTTTTCATATATGTCTTGAAGAATTACATTCATTGGAAGCACCAACTTCCTTTGTTTTCTAGTTACAACTGGAAGGAGGCTCCAACCCTCTAGTTTCTCAGGCTACAACCTGAGGGAAGCTCCAACTCCCCAAATCTTTGGCTACAACCAGAAGGAGGCTACAACCCCCAATGTTCTCCGGCTACAACTGGAAGGTGGCTACAACCACCTGTCCTTGCCCCGTCCTGCCACCCTAAAGTAGAAGTAGAATGATGGAACCATTGTCACACTGTCACTGTGAGATATACCGTTGTAAACCTGTACCAATAAATCTGAACCATGCATCAACTTGTAATCAACCTGTACCACAAACAAGTGCATCAACCATGCACCAACCTGTAATCAACATGTACCATAAACAAGTGCATCAACCATGCACCAACCTGTAATCAACCTATACCATAAAAAATTCCATCCAAACATGTACCAAGTATGTACCAATCACGTGCCAACTACTCATCAATATGTACCAACATCATCAACTACTTGTCTCAACCATGTACTCAACATGTACCTCAACCAAAAGCCCTCATCAATTTCATCATCCAAATTTGATTTGTAGCTCTGTAATAGACCTGGTGTATATGATCACATTCCTGCAAACCTTCCTTAACTTTGAAAACAAGAGACTAGCATTTTCATCAAACTTTTCTTTAGTCTCACATGCCTAGTTTTGGATTAGTCAACAACCCTA
>SNQJ01S0025720.1:190516-221759 GCA_010110895.2 Picea sitchensis
AATTAAGCATGGGTTCTCTTACTCCACAAAGCGTCTTCCCGTGAGGGATTTCACCATAAGGGGACCACTTTGGAGTTCATCCATATTTACTTCTTATCAACCATGAAAAAACAATAATGAGTCATATTTACATTAAACACTATTGGGTCAATTACCCAAACCTTTGTGCTATGGGTCTTTCTTCAAGGTGACATCAATGACAACCAACCTTAATCAACAACGTCATGGAAAGGCATTGGGGAAGTCCTCATGCAATATGGTCGAACTTTGTAATTCACTAGAAAACAATTGTCAGAGTGACATTTAGTACAATCAACCTATGAAAATGAAATGTTGGCTATTCTTCAAGAAACATATATTTTGAATCCTTATCTCTTTGTGCAATGCTTCCAAATGAAAATTAATCATCTTAGGCTCAAGTATTTTATGGAAAAAATAATTTCCTCCCTAGAGAAACAAAAATGGGTGACCAAGTTGTTTTTCTATGATTATGAGCTCATGTACAAGAAGGGAAAATAAAATGTGGCTGTCGATGCAATTTCACGGAAATATGAAGAAGAAGGGTATCTCTTTTGCCTCTCATTCATTGTCATAGACTGGATTCAAGCCATTCATTAGGAATGCCTGCAAGACCCCAAACATTCTATCCTAATCCAACAATTTCCACATGATCCTAAAGATTCTCCATGATACTTTGGCATAATGAAGAGTTTCACTATAAATGTCACCTATATTTTTGCAAACATTCGAACCTTAAACCCACGGTCCTATCTGAGTAGCATGCTTCACCCACTTCTAGAAATTTTGGGTTTACCAAAACATATGAACAAGTCAAATGTTATTTTCTCTAGTATGGTATGAAATAGGACATCCAAACCTTTGTGGCTAAATGTGATACCTATCAATGCAATAAGGGATAAATCTTCAATTCTCCAAGAAAATTCCAATGACTCTCGATTCTACTTTCTATTTGGAGGGATATTTCCATGGATTTCATTGTTGTCTTACCTAAATTGAGAAATAAGTCATTCATCATGGTCGTAGTAGATCGTCTTTACAAATGTGCTCATTTCGGTGCTATTAAACAATTTTTCACTACATACACAATGGATCATATTTTATTGATAATATATCCAAACTCTATGGCATGCCTCATTTTGTTGTCTCTGATTGAGATCCAACTTTCACAAGCAATTTTTGGCGAGAATTTTTCCGACTCTAGGGAAACCAATTTCATATAAGCACCTCCTATGATCCACAAATTGATGTAAAAATAGAGGCTATCAACTAGTGTTTGGAGACATATTTGTGGTGTTTTGCATTCGATCGAAAAACTCAATGGGATTAGTGTTTACCCCTAGTTTAATGGTGGTACAACACATCTTACCATACTTCCACTCACATGACTCCTTTTGAATTAGTCTACAGAAAAAATCCATCGTCAATTCTATGATGCATGTTAGGTGTATCCAAGGTTGAAGAGGTGGACACCAATATTACAGTCCAAGTATCCATTTTCCATATCCTCAAAGAAAATTTAGTCCTAGATCAAAATCACATGAAGCAACAAGAAGATCATGTTTTATTTGAATGACAATTAACTAAAGGGGACCATGTGTTTCTTCATCTTGAACCTTATATGTAGAATTCAATCAAAGATGAACACTATCAGAAAATTTCCTCCAAATTTTATGTTCCTTATACAATTCTCGAGAGACTAGGGGGCACGGCCTACCAATTAACATTTCCTATTCATTCTAAGGTCCATCCTATTTTTCATGTCTCCTACTTAAATAAATTGATTGGAACTAAGTTCCAGACTCAAACCAATATCCCTGAGTTAGATCAATAAGGTTCTATTTGGTTGCATCCCCAAGCAATATTAGTCTAGTGAGAGTATAATCTCCATCATTGAACCATCAAGGAAGTGTTAGTTCATTGGAATGATACAACTTTGTAGGGTGCCACCTAGGATCCATCTACCATTCTGCAATAATTTCCTCATCTTCAGCCTTGAGGAAAAGGCTATTCTTCAAGGGNGGGGGTGGGGGGGGGGGAAGCATGTTAGGGACCTAACCTTCTAACCCCTCACATATGTAGAATTATATATTTTCCATTTAATAAAGGATTAAATTAGTTAATAAGCCCTATTTAATAACATGAACAACTCTAATGTAAGAAGACTTAATAGAATCATTTTCTTCCAGAAAGATCTTCCTATAGAATGTTATTTAGAAGACAAAATTATTATAAATAAAATTATAAGGAACGAGAAAGGTTTTATTGAGAATTATTGTAATAGATATCTCCTCTTCTATAGGTTTCCCTCTCAAAGAGGCAAGTGAACTTGGATTTCTATCAATAAAGTTATCATTTTTTGTGTTGTGATTCTCTATATTTTTTTGTTCTGCTGGTATTTACTACAATATTTTTTTCTAGTAATTACAATATATCCAATACCTTACAATGATCCTCAATACTTGTCACTTTATCTTTGGCTTCCTCTTCCATATGGGCTGTAAAAATTTGACATCCCTTCTTGAAGATCTTTTTCAGTTGCATGGCTGAAATTTCTCTAACATTACAACTCTTGGAATTCCTTGAATCTTTCCCTGCTACCCTACCTCATCAATATAAGATATTGTATTGTTGTAACAATATAATATATCATGGTTTTTCTCCAACCAATCCATGTCAATTAGATATTCATATGAATCCAATGGTATGATGTTCATATCTACCTTTGCGATGACTCCATTCATGTCTATTAGGTAATATTCAACCAACTCATTAATTTTCCTCTTAGCCCCTATGGCTAATTTAACTAACCAATATTTTTCATGCTTACTCCATTGTAATTAAAATATTTCAACAATTTTAAATTTTATGTAACTATGGCTAGCTCTAGATTCAATTAAAATTTCTATGGCCTAGTTATCAATCTTACCTTCTAATTCAATCATGGGGGATTGATACTATATTTGCTTCTTGTCCAAGGCCACATATATCCTTGGAATGTTTCCTCCAATGTATTCAATTGTTTAAACCTCTTGAATGTTTTGTAATATTCTCATTCTCACTCCTTTATGAGGGAAACCATTATATAAGTGATTTTATTAACATACCCAACCTTGTACAGGTTGTTTCCTTGGCCTTTTCCCAAGATAATATTCCTTCTTGGGATAATTTTGGGTTCACTATCCTTTTTTATTTTCTTGTGACTTGTTATTGATAAATGGCTTCTTAAAACCTTTATTCATTTGATCCCTCTTTCCTTTTGTCTTGTCATTCCAATATTTATGGCAAACTTGCCTCCCTCTACTCTGATCATAAATATGTTTTTCTCTTCTCATGGCCTCCTCCAAAGTCCTAGGGTTAACATAGTGTATCTTTTCACTGTAGAAAGAGGTTAACCCACTCACAAACATTTGTATTTTGACCTTTTCATTCTTTATTAATCCAACATACTTCAACAACTAAAAGAAACTCTTCACATATTCATCCATCATCATGCTTCCCAATTTGAGTTCAAAGAAATCTTTCATATTTCTTTCATATAAATTCTCAAAGAAGTATTTCTCTTGGAAATATCCTTTCAAATATTTCCATGAGACCTTCCTCTCACCAAGGTGTTTGTCTTTCTTAAATTGATCTCACCACATGGATTACTTTCCTTGAAATTGGTAGGTTGCAATTCTTATTTCTACCCTTGATGGATAGTCATGCAATTGTAAATATTTCTTCATTTACAATAGCTAAGCATGGGCCTATTCTCCCTTCTTATGCTCACCATTGAAATTTGGTGGCTTGAATTTCCTGATTTCACCTTGCAAGATCTCTTCCTCAAGCCTTCTCCTCTACCTCATTTTAGGAGACACACTTGGGATTCTCCCTAGAAATGAAATCACATGAGATATTCTAGTGGATTTCTCTAGGGAATTATGTTGCATGATCATACTCATTCACTTCCTATCATTTCCATGATCATTCATTTTTCTATGGGATCTAGGCATTGTCGTATGTCTAGAACTATCCACTTGATTTGTGCCAGAGTCTTTATTGGCTTGTGCATGCAACATATTCAGAATATGAAGTATCTCATCCTAATATTTCATAATATTCTCATTATCATCCCTATATCTCTATCCTTCTCTATGCAAGCTTCTCATAGTTACAAGCTCCCACCTACCTCTTCTTCCATTAGGCTTTGTCTAATCATTTCCCATGATGACATGTGGTCCTTTGACTTCCTCTTCATGACTATAAGACTCTTAGGAATCCTCCATGACTATATTTCTCATATAGGACCCAAAATACTATCCTCCACCTCTAAATTTTGTAAGAAAGTGTGTATTCCAGTAAGTTTTTGTTAAGCAAAAATACATAAATACATACATAGTTCTAGAAATATAATCCCTAATTTTTCTACTCTTTAATTCCACTAGTCATGTTACCTTTATTTGAATATAAATTAAACTACTAAAATCCATTTTCTAGTTTGATAAATGGATTCTCCTCCTCAATACCTTACCATCAACTATTTGTTTTCCCAATTCCGAGTTCTGAGTGAAATGTTATGGCCTGCATAATCTTTGATTGTTTTCATAATTTTATCCATGTATGCTAAAAGTGTCCTATTTATCTTCCTGTACATTTTTGGGCACTCAAATTTAAAATTTGGCTCAATGGTTGAATTCTGTGGTCCATAAGCTTTCCATACAATTTTCTTGTGCTCCAAACTAAGTTATGAGAAATGATTTATGTCCTCTAGAAGTGAACTTGTGCCAAAAAATACCTTGTATTGTTTCATCTATAACATTCTCACACAAGCTCTATTTTATTTCCAAGATATCTCATAAAAAATATCTCTCTGATCTATCTCATTTAAACTATAGAGTTTTTGTGTACTAGAGGTACACAAATTTCTCATGTTTTTAGCTACTTGAAAACGTCATTGAGGCCCTCAAAATCGCTCTGCAAGTTGATGACCTTCAAAAACTAGAAACCTTTCACAAAAAATCATTTCTTTACTGCTTTAATATTCCACCAAATTGAACTTCTCCCTTCATAAACAATTTACTTCCTTTTTACTCCTTCTCTTCTTCCTTTTCAAAACTCATGCACACACCAGTTTTGTATTATGAACCAATATTGATTATGCACAAGTTCTACACACACAATGCCAATATTTAGCGCATGTACCACATATCAATATTTAGTGTGCACAAATTTTATACCATGCAATAATATTCAACATTCAAAACTTTTATACCACACACCTATAGTCAGGGCACACAACTTTTGTAGCACACACCAATATTCACTGTGCACAAATTTTGTACCAATCACCAATATTCATTGCACACAATAGTTGTACCACTCACCAATATTCTGTGCACATAAATTTTGTACCACACACCTATATTCATCGTGCACAAGTTACACAACTCATAGTGCCAATATTTAATCCACAATCCACACACCCATATTCCATGCGCACCGCCGATTCTAGACTGCAGAATAACAATATTTAGCGATCACAATGCACACCAGTATTTCACAAGCACCACCATTTCGACACTATGTAGCACCAATATTTAGCACACGGACCACCAAATCTGCACCACTCAACACCAATATTTAATTCACGTAAGTCCTTTCTTTTCTTAGTTGATTTTCCACATTTCTAGCTTGCAACCATCATGACCAATGTGGAAATTCTTAACTCATCTATCTAATCCAATTTAGTCACTTGGAAGTTGAAATGGACACTTTATAATGTAACAACCCCACTATAATCTCCGCTTTAATTAATTCTTAATGTAGATATAATATGTGGCTACGACCAAGCGATGCAATTTGTGAATTGTATTTCTATGTTTTAATAATAAAATATGATGCCAACTACTAACGAGACATCGACATATATGAGGAATGAATTAATCCACAAGAGAGGGGAGGGTCTAAGAGAATGGGTAAGAAGGTTACAAGGGGGAGTTATCCATGTATATTAATTCAACTCGTTTTCCTAAAATTGCTATTGGTATATGAACCTTTTAATTTCTGATTAAGTTCTCCCCAAAGACAATCATTGAACACATGTTAGAGGGTGGGTGTGAGTGGTCACATCCCATAGTTATTTGGAACATGGGGGATGAGTACAAATAGCTTTGAGAAGTGTGTGAGTCAATTAATTAAGCCAAATAGAGGAAATTCATATGGGTCGCTAAACATTTTTTACACATTCATCTTTTGGCATGGGAAGTAAGTAGAGAGAAGGAAAGAGAGCTTGGATATGGAACATCCATTGAGGGTGAATTATAGAGCATGATGGAGAATGTTTAGAGTGTTTTGGAGATAAATATTGAAGAGACAGGTTGTCAAGAATGAAGAGTGAACTCATGTGTGAGTTTAGCTGTAACAACAAGTGTTTGTTGTTGTTTGATGGTATTTTTTCCTAACAAAAAGTTCCCATCTGAGACATTCTTGGTTACCTATGCTAGAGAGACCCTAATAAATGAATGTAACTCCATGGGGACTGATATAAGTGAAGGGGTACATTCCTTGGGTTTGGAAAGTCAAGAGGAAGATAGTTGGTGGAAAATTGGGATAGTTGTAGGAGAATATCAGTGGGTTGTGAGTTTTATGAGTTGTGAGTGGGCAGTGAGAGACCACCCTCTTCTGTGCATTACTAGACTCAACTGGGGGGCGATCTGCTATAAATATTTGGAAAACAAATTCTGTGGTTGGGTGGAAATTCGGTCCCAAGAAGTTTTTTGCACAACTATTCTTAAAAGATAAGTGTTTTTTCTATTTTATATCTGGTATTTATGAGTTAAATTGTTGTGTGTGAACTCTGTGTATGAGATTGATTTATATGTTATTGTAATTTAGTTAAATAGTTGAATTTCATATCTATTTTAGCATGTTGTAGGTGAATGTAAATTATGATAGTAGTTAGAAGTTAAATTTGGTTTAAATTTGTAGCCGAAAGCTACAAGAAATTAATTAGTTAGCATACAATTTTGTTTTTAGGAGTATTCTGCACAGTAATATCCCTCGGTTGGGATGAGGAACATTACATTTGTTAGAAAAAATAGGATCACATGGAAATAAAATAAAACCGATGTGGAAATAAAACAAAGAAGATACACAGATATATGTGTTTCACCCAGTGTGGGCTATGTCCACCACAGAAGTTTCCAGGTCATTGCTTTATTATTATCTAGAAAATGAAGGGATACAACCTACAACACACCCGCTGTAACTTTCTCTTATTTATCTCACAATGACCTCTCTTAGAATACGATATTCACTCACATACCCAACTGCAATAAAATTCTCTCATACATAAAAGAGGGTTTCCTTCTAGGGAAACAATCCCTAACATAACTTCTATCATCAGGTATACGACCTTATAATGAATGGTCCATATTGACTATGAAATTAAAATATTTTACAATTCATTTTTCCCAAAAAATTATCTTCGGGGGCACTTTGCGAGAGCTCTCACTCGGGGGTGGGAGGGGGGCATCCAAAATTTTTTCCACCCCCCGAACCCCCCTGGAATGATATGCGAGACTATTTCCCTAGAAGGAAACACTCTTTTATGTATGAGGAATTATACTACATCTGGTTATGTGAGTGAATATTTTTTTTGAAAGAAGATACCATGAGAGAAAGAAGAGGAAGTTATAGCGGGTGTGTTGTAAGTTGTATCGCTTCATTTGATGGACAATAGTAAAGCAAGGACCTAGCAATTTTTTTTTTGGACGTAGCCCACACTGGGTGAACCACGCATATCTTTGTCTCTATTATATTGTATATCTTCTATGTTTTATTTTTGCATCCGTTTTTATTTTATTTCTCTTTGATCCTCTTTTCTCTAACAACTGACATCAGAGCGAAAGTTAACTCATATGAAAAGAGGGTTCCTGGTTCGAATGGGAGTAATGGTGTAATATGGAAAGTTTGGGGTCAAGAAATTTAATGGCCAAAACTACCAGTTATGGAAGATGCTAATGGAAGATTATTCATATGAGAAGGATCTTTACCTACCATTGTGTAGAAAAGTAAAACAATCAGTGAGTATGAAGTATGAAGAAAGGGAGTTTCTTCAAAGAAATACACTAGGAATGATACATTTGTTCCTGGCAACGTCAGTGGCTTTAAATATTTAAAAAGAAAATACAACGGAGGATTTTATGTCTAGACATTGGCTAAACTGTATGAAAAACCCTCAATTTCCAACAAGGTATTTCTATTGAAGTGATTATTTAAAATGAATATTTTAGAAGGTGGGTCTTTTGCAAACCATTTAAATGAATTCAATACTGTTACTAATAATCTAAGTTATATAGGATTAAAATTTGACAAAGAGGTTAGTGCCATTCTAATCATATTCTCATTGCCAGAAAGTTGAAATGGCTTGCTCATGGCTATAAATAACTATATATCGCGTTCAAACACTCTAAAATTTGATGATGTTGTTGGTGTTATCCTTAGTGAGGAAATGCGATGGAAAAGAACATGTGACACATCAGGTAATGCATTGACCATGGAGAATAGAGTAAGACAAAAGGAAAGAGGAAAGAGCTTAGTGAACCACATGAATTTTAGGAAGGGTAGATTCAAATCCATACTAGGAAAGATAGAATATTAGAATTGTGAGAAAAAAGGGACATCTGAAGAAAGATTGCAGATATCAAAAGAAACAAAGAGATGGATAGTGGGAGAAAAATCAGGAAGCAAATGTAATAGATGATGTGTTACAAGATACTTTGATTCTTTCTTTACATAATATTACTGAAACTTGGGTAGTAGATTCATGGGATTCATTTCATGCCACACCCCATAGGAAATATTTCCAAGATTATGTTCAAGGTGATTTCATACAGGTTTATTTGGGTGATAATGAACCATACCAAATTGTTAGAATGGGTAAAGTAAAAATAAAGGAATATAATGGAAAGAAATAGTTACTGAAAGATGTGATACATATACCAGATCTGAGAAGAAATCTAATTTTAATAGGGTAGTTGGAAAGTGAAGGCTGTATATCTACAATTACATATAAGGTGTAGAAGGTCACTAAAGGATTAATAGTAATGGCAAAAATAGAGAAGGTAGGTACATTGTATTTATGTACTGGTAATGTTGAATCTTATATATATTTAGCTTCTATAGGAGTGGATACAACACTATGACATCATATGCTTGGAAACATGAGTGAGAAGGGGATGCCTATACTTCACAAAAGTAATATGTTTCCAAATATTGAATAAGTTGATTCGGATTTCTGTGAGCACTGTGTTTATGGAAAACCAAAGAGAGTCAGATTTCTCAGAATCAAAAAGGGAAAAAAGAGTGAAGAGTTAGAGCGTGTGCATACATATGTATGGGGACTAGATTAGGTATCATATCTTGGTGGATCTCATTATTATGTTACTTCTATTGATGATGTAATTAGAAAAACTTGGATTTATTGCATTCGACTAAAGTCTAATGTTTTTGACACTTTTAAGAAATGAAAATATTTGGTTGAGAATGAGACATGAAAAAGGTTAAAGTGTCTCAGATCAAACAATAGAGGTGAATACTGCATTAAGGAGTTTGATCATTATTTTTCATACAATGGGATTCGTAGAGAGAAGATAGTTCCAGGAACACCAGAAGAAAATGGTGTGTCAAAAAGGATGAACGGGACAACCATGGAATGTGTAAGGAGTATGAGATTGCATGTTGGGTTTCCCTTATAGTTCTAGGAAGATACTTATTTATACTTAATAAAAAATGTCCTTCAATATATTTGGATGGTGGCATTCCATAGGAGGCATGGACATGTAAAAATGAAAACTACTCATTTATGAAGACTTTCGGTTGTGAAGCATGTGTACATATTGATAAAGAAAATAGAACAAAGTTTGAGGCAAAATCCAAGTAGTGTACCTATATTGGATACAATATTAATGATTTTGGTTGTCACATATGGGATTATTAAAATCATAAAATCATTAGGAGTAGAGATGTGGTATTTAATGAAAAAGGTCATGTACAAAGATCAATTGTAGGGAAATAAATGGGAAAAATAAAACATAGAATACATAGTGGTTGATGAAATCAAAGAAAATGAAATTCAAAAGGTACCATAAAATAAAAATGTACAACGATAATAACAACAAGTATCTCAAACTCCTACAAGTGTTATTAGAATATCTACCAGGTTAAGTATACCCCATGAACGATACTCTCCTTCATTGTATAATTTATTGTTGACTAATTCTAGTGAACTAGAAAGTTATGAAGAGGCAATGCAGGTAGACAAAAAAAATAAGTGGGAGCAAGGCATGAAAGAGGAAATGGATTCCTTGGTAAATAACCAAAATTGGGACTTGGTTCAGTTTCCTACAGGAAAAAGATCATTGCAAAATAAATGGGTTTATAGGTTGAAGGAAAAAGATGGAGGAAAACAACAATATAAGGCCAAACTTGTTGTAAAGTGGTTTGCACAGAAGAAAGGTATAGATTTTGATGAAATATTTTCTCCTTTTGTTAAAATGATTTCAATTAGGACTATTTTAAGTCTTGTGGTAGTATAATATTTGTATCTTGAATAGTTAGATGTAAAAAAACTCTTCTCCATGGGGATTTGTAGGAAGCGAATTGGAGGAGAATTGAGCATGCATGTTGAAGAAGAGATTGTATGACCTGAAGAAATCTCCAAGGCACCTCTTATTTTCCGAAGTTTCTATCTATCTTGGGAAATATTAGATAAAATGTATTATGTTTTATCTAATATTCCCCCCACCGCCACCCTCATATACGAGGGTGGGGGTGGAAGTAATAATACATAAAACATATTCTATTATTCCCCCCACCCCCACCCTCATATGTTTTCTCTATTATCCCCCCTCCCAAATGAGGGTTGGGGTGGGAGGAATAATAGAGAAAACATAATATGTTTTTTCTATTATTCCCACCACCCCTACCCTTATGTTTTCTCTATTATTACCCTCACCCCACCCTCATATATGTATTATGTTTTCTATATTATTTCCCCTACCAAATGAGGGTGGGGATGGGCGGAATAATAGAGAAAACATATTATGTTTTCTCTATTATCCCCCCCACCGCTACCCTCATACTCATATATGAGGGTGGGGGTGGCAAAAATAATAAAGAAAACATAATATGTTTTCTCTATTATTCCCCCCACCCTCACCCTCATATATGAGGGTGGGAGAGGGTATATAGGGGTGGGGGGAATAATAGAGAAAAAATATTTGATCTTTAAAAGTTGTCAGGTTTATGATAGAACAAGGTTATAGTACATGTCATTCTGCTCACTGTGTTTGTTCTAAGAGGATAGAAAATAGAAGTTATATTATCTTGCTATTGTATGTAGATGACATGATTATTACAGGGTCTAATATGCAAGATATAAATGTACTAAAAAATAAATTAAGTAATGCATTTTTTTATGAAGGATTTGGATGCTTCAAAGAAAATATTTGGTATGAGAATAACAAGAGATGGGAAAATTACTAAATTGACATTTTCTTAGGGTGAGTACATATATAAGGTGTTGAAGAGGTTTATAATGAAGAATGCAAAACCAATTAGTACACCTTTGGCGAACGATTTCAAATTAACCAAGGAAATGTGTCCCAAGACACAGAAGTAGATAGAATATATGTTTAGGGTCCCTTATTCATTAACAATTAACACCTTGATATATGCTATGGTGTGCACAAGACCAGATATTGCACATGTAGTGGGAGTTCTGAGCAGGTATATGAACAATCCAATTAAACAACATCGAGAGACAATAAAGTGGATTATGAAGTATTTGAGAGGTACTTAGAATCATGCATTATGTTTTGGAGGTTCAAAAATTGTTCTATAGGGATATGTTGATTCAGATATGGAAAGTGATAAAGATAGCAGTAAGATCACCACAATGTATGTTTTTACTGCAGGTGGAACAACAATAAGTTGGATTTTGAAAATGCAAAAGGTTTTTTCACTTTCAACAATGGAAGCATAGTATGTTGTTTCTACAGAGGCTAGTAGAGAGATGATTTAGTTATAGAGGTTTATGGAGGAATTGGGAAAGTAGAAGGAGAATAATAGGTTGTACTATGACAACTAGAGTGCCATTCATCTTGAAAATAACTCATCTTTTCATTATAATCCTAAACATATACAACTCATGTACCATTTCATATGATCCATCTGGGAAGATGGACAATTGAAGTTGAAAAAGATACATACTAGGCATAATCTTCAAAACATGTTATCAAAGGTAGTAACTAGGGAGAAACTGAGTTCCTTCTCAGTTTCAATCAATATTCAAGCATGAAGGTGAAGATGAGAAATTTTCCAAGTTCAAGGTGAATCATAGTCCATTAGGTACAACAATATTGTAGTTGTTGTGATTAGTCTCCAAGTGGGATATTATTTGTTGTGTATCCTGATTATCTTCCTGATTCAAAAGTCTTGTTTCTGTTCAATAAGATTTCTGTGGTGAGGGTTTTCAGTTAGGTTCGGAAAAACCACAGTTTCGTTGATAGTTTGTCGACGTTTCAGATCCATATTAGGATCCATCTTCAAGACAAGAAGCTTGGGTTATGATTTAAGAGAGACACTACCTATAAATTCTAAATGTATAGATGAGAGCATTTATGTCAGTTGGGAAGAACCCTAATTCTACCTTAATAAAGTTTCTTAATAAGTTTTATTTTAGGTTTTTCAAATTTTTATTATTTGGACATCAGTTCATTATAAATTTTATGTTTGTTTATTATTTCAATTTTTTTATTTTATTAAAATTTTGTATTTTTATGAGAGTATAGATTTAAGTTTATAAAGATATTTAAGTAATGATGTTTAGAAAAACTTTTAAATTTTAAGATTAATTGAATTAATTTTTTTTTTTTTAATTATAAAATTAGGGGTTTTCGTAAAGGTCATTTACTAGGCCATTATCTCTTTTTTATTTATGAGAGTATTAAATTATTTTTATTTTTAATAAAAGATATTTTAAGTAATGATTAAGGAGTTTTTAGAATTTATATTTTTATTAAAAGATTTAAGTTTCTAAAGATATTTTAAGTAAGAATTAAGGAGTGTTTAGAATTTACATTTTAAGATTTATTGAATTAAAATTGCTTTAATTTTTAAATTATGGTTTACTTAAAGGTGAAAATTCTAATTATTATTCTTCTTTTTTATTAAGGGATGCCAAATTGCATTCAGTTCTAGGCCATTATCTCTATTAAGGTTGCTTGGATTTCTTTGGATTTCAACCGCTTCTCTAATGCGACGTTTAAATAGGTGATCCTCTTTTGCTAGAATTTTTGTCTCTTCAAGGCGTACATGGTGCTTTGTTTTTAGGGAGTGTTCTGCTAAGGCCAAAGTCTGAATGTGCTCATTCTTTATGTCATCTCCATGTTCTTTAATTCTAATTTTAAAGGAGCTCCATGTTTCGCCGATGTAGCGTTTACCACATGAGCATTCAATCTTGTAGAATGCTCATGTAAGAAACTTTATTAAGGTAGAATTAGGGTTCTTCCTAGCCGACATAAATGCTCTCCTCTATACATTTAGAATTTATAGGTAGTGTCTCTCTTAAATCATAACCCAGGCTTCTTGTCTTGAAGATGGATCCTGATATGGATCCGAAACATCGACATACTTGTTTCATTTGTATTTGGATCCTATTTACCCACACCCCCTCATCATAAAATGGGATCCAAACATGACTAAAAAAAGACCTCTTAATCAGGAAGATAATCAAGCTCCATAACCAACAACATTATGGTATCAAAGCCTTAGGTTCAAACAATAGGCTTGTATGGACCAAGAGCCATAGTGAATTGGAAAACTTCGTGAGAAGGATTTAGGTTTAAAGGACTCATAACTATTTAATAGGTTCAATGAAGCCAATATGCAAAGTTGTAGAGTTGAATTCAACTTAAAATGGTCAAATTTCACTTTTTAATGGCCACTGTAATGTTTTACAAATCTCAGTGAACCGACAACCAAGATCATGTTTGATCTCAAGATCAATGGCCAAGATTCACTTAAATAAATTTAAAAAATTCCTAAGTTTGCAGTCATTTGAAAGGTTGAGTAAATCAACGACCGAGATTCATTTCTATAGTTGGGAAAATGGAATAGATTGATAGTCTGTATTCATTTCATCTATTAGGAGGTTGGAACAAAATCAACAACCAAGATCATCTTGAGTGAGAGATCGATGACCCATATTCACCTGGGTTTTTGTTGAAATTTGTAAGTGTTGAAGTTCACCAAGAGAAATTGTCAATGATCAATGGTCAGGTCTACTTAATAGGTGAAGATTTTCGTTGGGCCAAAAGAAATTGTTGATAGTTGATGGTTTGATGGTTGGGAATTGACCAATTCGGAAAAGTGTTTTGAATCAAGAAAAAAAATTCATTGATGGACGATGTGACAATGGATGGTCATCGACCAATTCGGTGAGGCGTTTGGGTCATCCACGAGAAAAAATCAATATCCAACGAGGGAAAGAGGGGATGACATGTCATGCCATGTCAAAATCCACATGTCATGACATGTTATCATCCATGTGTCATACCATGCTAGCTAATTTGAAACCTCAAGATGACGTGTCATGCCATGTCAACATTTACGTGTCATGCCACATCATCCCAAAAGTGTTCGGTGGACGATGGTTGGACGTCAATCGAATTAGTGAGGAGTTTTCATTCGTCAACGTCGATCGCCAATGGTCGATGGAGCTAAAATAAATGGCTCAAATTCCACATGATTTGAGATCACCATTCCATATTTAAGGGATGTTAACACAGTAAAACAATCAATTTTATATAAATTTTTCCAAAATTTTCATATTTTTGAAGGTCATTAACTTGCAGGGAGATTTTGAGGCCCTAAATGACGCTTTTATCCAATCAAAACCCATGAAAATTGAGTTTATCAAGGTAAAATATGTCTATATCCACAACCCAAATAAAAGATCTCAAGGGGATCTTTACAATGAACTATTATGTTCGCAAAATATAGTTCGTATGAGAAATTTACAGCCAAAACAACGAGAGTAAAATTTCAACATTTGATTACTTCCAAAGGGAATAAATCCTTGCTGATAAGTTGTCTTGGAGAATATGATAAGTATATGGAAATCTTATGAACCACATAAAATAGTCATGGAGCTAGGTTTAGGATATGTGTATGTACAAATTTGCAGGAAGAGAAATAGGACACATGTAGCATACATGGATAAATTGGGTAAAACAACCTAAACTTCTTCGGACAATAACCTTCATCTCGGAGCTTGGTTTTGAGAAAGAAAATAGCCGTTGGAAAGGTATTGAAAGGATATTTCCAAGAGAAATATTTTTCTGAGCATTATTATGAAAGGAAGATGAAAGGGTTTTTTGAACTCAAGTTGGGAACCATGACAATGGAGGAATAAATGAAAAGGTTATTTGAGTTACCGAAGTATTCTTACTTCATCAAGGATAAGAAGGTCAAAATACAAAGGTTTCTAAGTGGCTTACCATTCTTCTATTATGGAAAGATTCAATATGATAACGCCGAGACTTTGGAGGAATCCATAAGGAGTTCAAAGAATCTTTATGAGAAGAGAAGAGGGAGGCCAATATTCCAAAAGGATTGGAATGACAAGATGAAAAGGAAAAAGGATCAGAGGTATAAAGGTTTTAAGGCACCCTTTTTCAATAATAATTTCTAATAAAATCAACAAGCCCAATCATTCCAAAATGAGTATAAGTTGTAGATCCATCTGGGAAAAGGCCAAGGAAGTAGCCTATACAATGTTGATAATGTGAGGGAAATCACTTATATAGGGAATTCCCTCATAAAGGAGAAATAATGAGGATTTTCCACAACATTCAGGAGGTTGAAACAATTGAAGATGAGCGACAAAACATGCCAAGGATTTATGCAACCTTGGACAACAAGCAAGAAGATTATAAATCTCCCATGCTTGAAGGGGAAGGTAAGATTCATAACCATCCCATAGCTAATTTAATTGATTATGGAGCTAGCCATAGTTACATTAATGATAGCATTATTGAAATATTTCACTTTAAGATGAGTACACACGTGTGAAATATTGGTTACTTCAATTAGCCACATGGGCTAAGAGAAAAAAAAATGAGTTGGTTAAAGATTGTCCGATAGGCATGAATGGGATCAGTACATAGGTAGATGTAGAAATAATACCATTGAGTTGATATGATTGTCTAATTGGCATGGATTGGTTGGAAAAAAAACATTCTATCTTAGAATTTTATAACAAGACAATCACATTTCTTGATGACTAAGGGAGGTGAGACAAGGTTCAATGAATTCTAAGAGCTGTAGTCGTTAGATAAATTTCAACTATGCAGTTGAAGAAGAGTTTTAGAAAGGGATGTCATATTTTTGCAGCCCAAATGGATGAGGAAACCAAAGATAGAGTTGCAAGCATTGAAGACCATCCGATCTTAAGGGATTTTGAATATTTTTTTAGGGAAATCCCAATATTTCCACCAAACAAAGAAATCAATTTCTCTATTGATTTGGTGTTAGGATCTGCCCCATTGTCTAAGATACCTTACTGAATGGGAACGCTAGATTTGAAATATTTCAAGATGAAACTTGAAGAATTTTTAAAGAATGGGTATACGGATAAGTGTGTCAACTTGGGGTGCCTCGATTCTTTTTGTCAAGAAGAAAGACAAAAGTTTAAGGCTGTCTATTGATTTGAGGTAGTTGAATAAGGTCACCATAAAGAACAAGTATCATTTGGAAAGAATCGATGACTTATTTGATTAGATGAAAGGTGCAAGAATATTTTTGAAGATTGACTTGAGATTAGGTTATCATCAAATAAGGATAAAATATGAATACATCAACAAGACAACATTCATGAAAATATATGGGCATTATGAATTCACAGTAGTACCATTTGAACTATCAAATGCCCCAACAATTTTTATGTTCCTAAGGAATGGAGTGTTTAGGGAGTACCTAGAAAAGTTTGTAATTGTGTTCCTAGAGGATATACTTGTCTACTCTAAGTCAGAATAAGATCATGAACAACATTTGAGAATGGTGTTGCAATTTTTAAGAGAGAAAAAATTGTTTGCTAATTTAAGTGTATATTTACAAAAATAAGATTCATTACTTGGGGTATATTATATCAACATAAGGGATAATAATGTATATTGATAAGATAGAGGCCATTAGAGGATGTCCAATGCCAAGAAATGTGACAAAGTTCAAATAATTCATGGGTCTTTTCGGTTATTACCGAAGATTTATAAAAAGGTTCTCAAAGATTGCAATCCCAATCACTTCTTTGCAAAAGAAGGGAGTGAAGTTTGAATGGACTCCCAAGTGTGAAGAGAGATTTCAACAGTTGAAGGATCCCATGGTATGCTATGATTCGAGAAAATTAGAAGAGCATGAAATGAATTATGCTACCCATGATATAGAGTTAGCATCAATTATACATGTCCCAAAACTTATCCATGATCCCAAAACTTATCCAAAATGCATGTCCAACACACTGCTTCCTCTCTAGCCAGTCTTCGTTTTCTTCCCTATTCGGCCTCCAAAAGCACTAGGAATTACACAACATGTCTCTATCTCTCGAAATGTATCCTCCAAGAGAACCTTTTTACATATTTATACATAAAAATAGGGTGAATCCCATTACCAAATTGGACAATTTGTCCCCTGAAAATCGATCACAAAAGTGGACAAAGTGTCCCCAAAACCCATCAGTTTATAATTGTTTTCCTCATTTTGCATGCTTCTTTATGACACATCCTTTTTTTGAGTTCTTTGACTCCTTGAAGTATGTTCCCATCATGCACTCTGGTCCATATTCTAATTTCCTTTTACCCTTTGAATTCCTTTCGACGCAGATCCCAAAACTTATCGAAAATGCCTCTCCAACAACAACCAACACTAAATGCTAGAAAAACTATATGGATGGAATTTCTTAGTAAGTATGACCTTAAAATTAATCACTTAAAAGGAAAAAAGAATCAAGTGGTTGATGTACTCCGTAGAAGAGATCATGAATTGCACATTCATTAAAATTATTGCAACAATAAATTCATATCAACAATATCTCAAAATAAAAGAGATACCATGACCAAGTGATTTTCAGCAGAAATTTAATTATTATGAGTTTAAAGAAGATGAAATTCTCATGTACAAAGGAATAGTATACGTGTCAAGTTCCAATGAGATGAAAAATGCAGTTTTGAAGGAAATGAATAATGTTCCATTTTTCAGGCACCAAGGATATCAAAATACAATTGAAACTATAAGAAGAAAATACTTTTGTCCAACGATGAAGAAGAAAGTGGCTAATTACGTAGCCCGATGTCTATAATTCCAACAAGTGAAGATAAACCATATACATCCAATAGGTTTATTACAACCATTATGCATTCTGGAACGAAAGTGGGAAGTAGCTATGGTTGATTTTATTAAAAAGTTTCTTAGAACAGTGAAGCAACATGATTCCATCATGGTGGTGGTGGATAAATTAACTAAGGCATCACATTTTATTATAATGAATACAACAAACAAGGAAACAAATAGTGATGAAATCAACATGAAAGAATTTGCCAGGATACATAGTGTACCTAAGGAAATTGTTTCAGATAGAGATCCAAATTTTACTTCGAATTTTTAGAAGGGTTTGTTCAAAGGCTTTGGGACAAATATAAATCTCAGTATAGAGTATCACCCAGAGTTGGATGGGAAAACAAAGAGGAATAATAGAATAATTGAACACATACTTAGAATGTATGTGATACATTAGCCATAAAATTGGGAATATTGTATCCACTTAGTGGAATTTACTTACAATAATGGGTATCAGGCCTCATTAAAAATGAGTGCACTAGAGGCATTGTATGGAAGGTAGTGCAACACTCTAGTGAGTTGGGATAATCCAACAGATAGAGCAGTTGTTGGGATATATTTGTTAAAGGAAATGGAAGATAAGATGGAAAAGATCAAGAAGAATTTAAATTTTTCCAAAGATAGGAAGAAAAATTATGCAGACAAGAATAGAGTGTTTAGAAATTTAAAAGTGGGAGAACATGTGTTCGTAAAAGTGAAGGTGAAAAGAAGTTCGTTAAGATTATGAAGTTTCCCAAAGTTGGTAGCGGGATATTGTGGTACTTTTGAAATATTAGAAAAAATAGGGCCAATTGCATACATGCTAGCATTACCTGCATCCATGAGAGTACATAATTATTTCATGTGTCATTATTAAATAAATATGTGTCTTAACCTAACCACAAAATTGATTGGAATGTTATCTAGGTGGAGCACGAATGGGATTTCCAGGTGGAACCAATACACATCCTAGACTAGAAATTTAAAGTGTTTGGGAACAAGGCCATAATGCTTGTAAAGGTTCAATGGACCTGCTATGGTCCTAAAGATGTTGCATGGGATCATGAAGAATACATGTGGAAGGAATACATCTAAGAGTCCTATCCAAGTGCGTTGGGGGCCCTAATAAAAGAATGGCACATCCCTTGGGTTATCCCTAATAAATGAATGGTGCATTTCTTGGGTCTGAAGGTTGATAGGAAAAATATATTATGGTTGGAACTGCTACTAGAGTTGTGAAATTGTAGAATTTTATTTCTAAGTATTGTGATATAAATTTGCATATGTGTATATTAGCATAGTGTGCACCAACGACGACACACGATTGTAGGGGAGGAGGAATATAACATCCCCACTTTAATCCCAAGTTTAATTAATGCTTGATGTATATATAATATGTGGCTACTAACAAGCTATGTAATATGTGAATTCTATTTATGTGTTTCAATAATAAAATGTGATGTCAGTTGCTAAGGGGAAATGGACAGAGATGGGGGTTGAATTAATTCATAAGAGAGAGGAGGGTATAAGAAAATGGCCAAGAGGGGTATAATTGGGAGCTACCAATGTATATTAATTCAACCCATTTTTCCTAAAATTTCTATTGGTATATGAACCTTCTAATTTATGATTTAGTTTTCACCAAATCCAATCATTGAATACATCTAAGAAGGTGTGTGTGAGTGGTCACATCCCATAGTTATTGGGAACATGGGGATAAGTACAATAAACTTAGGGAAGTGTGTGAGTGAAGCAAGTAAACAAAATAGAGGAAATTCGTCTAGGTAGCTACAACAATTTTTTCACATTCAATTTTTGGTATGAGCAACAAGTAGAGAGCAAGAAAGAGAGCTTGGAGATGAAAAATCCACGGAGAGCGAATTCTAGAGAATGATGGAGTATTTTTTGAGAATTTTGGAGTTTGATATTGAAGAGCCAGGTTTTTAGGAATGAACAATGAACTTCCGCATGAGTTGCATTGTAACAAAAAGTGTTTGTTGTTATTTGATGGTATTTTTTCCTAGTAGCAAGTTCTCTTGAGTTCCCAACTGAGAGACTCCTAGTTACCTATGCCAGACAGACCCTGATAAATTAATTGGACACCCGAGGGAATGGTATCAATGAAGGGGTACATTCATTGGGTTGGCTAGGTCAAGATGAAGAGAGCTGGTGGAAAATCAGGATAGTTGTACGAGAATATCAGTGGGTTGTGATTTTTATGAGTTGTGAGTGGACAATGAGAGACCACCATATTTTGTGGATTACTAGCCTCAACTTGGGGGTCACCTATTATTGATATTTGGAACAACAAGTATATGGTTGGGTGTAATGTCCTTCCCAAGCAGGTGGTTTCATAATTGTTGTTAAAATACAAGTGTTTTATCTATTTTATATATTGTATTTATGAGTTAGATTGTTGTGTGTGAACTCTGTGTATGAGACCGATTTATATGCTACTCTAATTTAGTTAAATAGTTGAATTTCATGCCTATTTTAGCATGTTGTGGGTGCATGTAAATAATTTCAATAGTTGTCAATTAAATTTGGTTTAAATCAGTAGCCGAAATCTACAAAAAATTAATTAGTTAGCACAAAATTTCATTTTTATGAGTATTCTACATTGTAATGTCCATTGGTTGGGATAGGGAACATTCCAGATAACAACCATTCTGAGTGTAATTTTGAATTGAATCTGCTCATAAATTTTGGGATTTCACTTGGATTTTAACATTTTCCCCAAATTTGACACAACCCAAATGTTGAGATGACAAATTTATCAACTTCATGTCGATCGCTATCCCATACAAGTTATGTGTTGAACCAAATAACTATGACACCAATATGTAACATCCTCCACCTTAACTAAGGAACATTACTATGCAAAATACACATAAAAACAAAGTTTCCTACTAACTAAATTCATGTATCTTATCATCTATGAATTATATACCAATTTAACTATTGTTTGATACCATTTAACTATATGCAGCTACAACATGATTAAATGGACATGAATGCAACTATGAGTTCAAGTGCTCAAACCTCAAAAATACCTAATTAGACTTCTGAGGTGAATTTGGTGCAATCCATGCAACTAAATAATCCTTAGAAACATGAAGGAAAGAAGAGGAAAAAAAATAAAAATTCTAATTCTGAGAAAAATATTGCTCCCACCCACAACACTCACAAGGGGGGCACTAAAGAGAAGAAAAATAATCAGTTTCCCTGCATGATTTGTGTAGAGGACCTCCCTACTCATTAGTGTGCTTGAAAGGATGAGGTCCATATATTTTTGGCACAAAAGAAGGCACCCCAAGATCCTTCTTTCTTAACTCATCCTTTCCCTCCTCAACCTCAACATATGGTTGCAACAAATCCTTTCCCTCTACAAGGGGGAATGGAAGGTACCCCTCACCACAAGGGGCATTCCTTGAATTCTTTTTTGTTCATGTGTGACCACATGGTCAATTTGTAAATGTGAGCCAAGAACTATGACACGTCCAAGCCTATTCTTGTTGTGCATGAGCCAACATATTCTTCCCAGCCTGATGACCCTCTTCAAATTGAGAAGCCATATTTTGATCCACCACTTCACACCCCAAAAGACATTCTTCGTAGAATGAAACATTATCCAAACACATGGGACACCCATAACTAGAGAATTGTGGAAGACTTGGCCCATGCACCATGTGTCATGTCTTCCCTCAAAGTTCTCCATAGATGTTGAGCACAAAAAAAACCTTGTTGTCTGTTATACGTAGGGTCCATCCCTCAGAATCGAGTTTGATGAACTTTGTTTCGATCATGTTACTCATAGGTTCTCCCTTCAAATTTCTTTCCAGATCAAAGTGTGCACGATGGGGAAGAACATCTTCCGAACTTTTGTTAATGAAGGAGCCTTGACTTGCATCATGTCTATTTCTTGTTGGAAGGCTACTAGCTCTCCTAAGGTTGATACATATGCCACATTTTTTAAAGCATTCAATGGACACATGTTCAAGCCTCATGGAATAATCATTTCCTTGACCATCAAGTTATGTGGTAATACTACCTATGTTTCCGTGGAGGCTTTCGATGTACCTCTTGAGTAGAATTTGCTAGTCAATCGTACTTGGTTCTACGAGACGACTGTAGTTGTCTAATCATTATTTAGGTTCTTACACTTCCCTTATCAAGGGAAAATAATCACAATCAATAAAATTTCATTATGCACTCCATACCTTGGATCCAATGCGGGGTCAAATGTACCATTAGTCGGTGATACCCAACAATATTATATGCATGTTGGTGTGGGGATGTTCAAACATCCTTCACTTATGGGTATATTTCCCCTTTTCCCACCACATCCTACCAAGAACATTTCTCTTATCAACATGATTTCATCAATTACCAGTGGATCCCTCCGGTGTTTTGATCCTTGGGAAAAACCTCATTCCAAGGATGTTGACTCATCTGGAGAATCCATACCACTCACCGCGGTCAATATTGTCGATCCATCAACATCCACTGATACCAGTCAAAAAATCCATCCTCTTATGGAGTGTGATCAACTTACTCTTCCTGAATGGGTTATTGACTCTCTCTACATTCACATTATCTCCTAGATACCCAGTTTCCTTTAGAAGAGGGCATATTAGATGTCATGGCTTCAATATATGAGCCCAAGGATGAGGTGATTCATCGATCAAATCTCCCTTATGTGGAACTAATGAGAGTTAGCATGATGAGTCTTGATTCGAGACTGGGGGAATTCACTAAGGAATCTAGTAGACCTCCTAGTCTTGACCCATTTCCACCTCAGTTACCATTTTGAGAACTTGCCATGAAATTTTGTGCTTCCCCTTCCATTGAAGACTTGTGTTTTGTACCTCCCTCATGTCTTGATGCAACCCATCAAGGAGCCCTCAGAGCTCATGAAACCACTCATGAAGAGTATCTTTGGCTGCAAAGATTCGTTTCTATGTGGCATGGACCTAGCATAGTGTGCCATATGATGCCGACAATGGCTCACAAGTTTATCAATTATAAAAAGAATCATTGGCATGAGCCTAGACATAGGTTATACTTTGCATAGTTCGTTAGGATGCCTAGTGCCTCATATATAGGTGTGTGGTGTGAGTGATTTTTGTTTTTCATATATTATATCCAAAAAATCCCAAAATATTTTCTTTTTTAAGATTTCACTTTGTGTTTTGACGCTAGAATCTAGTTTACATATGTTGACAAGATTACAGGGACTAATTCTTACAAATATGGCGACTTCCACTAAACTTGAAGTATGTGTTCCCAAAATGTAATATAGGGATAGTTTTTTCCCTCCATTTTCCATCTTGCATTATTACTTTTCCATTCTACCATCACAACACCTTACGTTCGATCCTGGCAAGTTGCGACATTAGCCATTAGTTTTTGCACATCGTAACTTGTTCGATAGTGCCTACTCTTCATGTGTGCCCTAGTTAGCACCCAAATTGCAATTTGGTGCCCATGTTGTGATTTCCCATAGGCATGGGAACCCTCCTTTAGTCCCGCCATGACTTGATGTTTGAGCCTCATTTTCATTTCTTCATCTATATTCTGGTTGCATCCCTTGGGGGTTCCCAAAAACTTTTTATTTTTGATTAATGGTCACCTATGCATTTTATTCTTGCATCATGCCTCCCATTGGCGTGCCACTATTTTCCCAGATTCCTCTTACTTCTATTATAGTAGCCTTTGACCATCCACCTCTTTCATTATTTAGCATCCATTTCACATCCACCTAACCATGGAGAGAAAAACTGCTAACATTAGATCTCACTTGCCTCTACCATTTGCATTCATCTTTCTTAGGTCAGTTCCATGCACTTGGAAAATAAGAGATTTTTTTTAAGCCACTCATTCTATCCAACCAAGTATACTTTTATCTCTTTTTTGTAATCGTAAAAGAACATGAAAAAGACATTACCGAGAACACTTTTCTCTCTTTTTCGAACTCATAAAAGAACACAAAAAAGGTACATATCGAGCATACTTGTGTTATTATTTCATGCTCATTAAATCATCAAGGAGACATAAAACACACACACACACACAAAAAAAAAAATAGTGGGGGTATTCTCACCATTAGTCTATTCTAAAAATGACAACATTAGTTGAGTTTCCCTTGAATATGGCACATATTTGAGTCCTCATCATATGGTCAGTTTTTAGTTTTCTAGGAGTCGTCCTAGTAATATGAGTCACAAATATTCGATCGAATGGTTATTATTCTAGTCATCATGGAGAGTGCTTCTATTCCTCATGTGGTCTTGCACTATATTCGTCCATCTCTTGTGTCTTGCTGCCAAGTCATCATTGCGTCATGCTATATCTTCAAGGGAAGTTTAAGCCCGAGTTGACCATCTGTTGTTTTGTTGAATTTTTGAGTTGGCCATCCATGTGTGAGTTTTACTTGGTGATACTCTGTCTTGACATCATCTCTCAGTGTATGTTTCTTGTCGATTGATGGGAGATACATTAAGGCCCTCCCTCGACGAATCTCTTCTTATTGACTTCAACACATTATCTAGGAAAGGGATCTAGAACCCATATAGTACCTTGGTGATCGATATTTTTGGATAGAACTAAATGAAATACAACTTGTTACATGTCAAAATTACTCAAACGGATAAGTGTCGCATCTTCCTCTCAATTGTCATAAGTGTCGCATCTTCCTTACAACTTTTGCAAGTGTCGCAAGTTGGTCACAAGTGTCGCAAACGATGTTCGAGCATACTGCCATGCCGACGACACTAAAGGAACACTTAAAACATCTCATGTACTTGATTTGAAGCAGAAGAACTAGTTAACTAAAGACAAGGAACTCTTAACACCTGAACAGAGCTCTGAAACAAGGGTTTTGAGGGGGAGCGCTCCCCTATATGAGCCTTAGGATCATTGGCGCTCCCCTACAAGGCATCAGGGAGCGTTATAACGCTCCCTTGCCCCCTCTGAAGGAGCGCTACTCACCTTGAGGGCGCTGGCGCTCCCCTCAAGCTTCTTAGGGAGCGCTCCAGCGCTCTGATGCCCCTTCTAAGGGAGCGCTGCCTAATCTGAGGTAGTAGTTGGCCCGTTGAGGAGAATAAGGAGAGGATTTTTCAAGATTAGGAGGCAGTTGTATTCGAATTCTTGGTTTCATCAAGAGATCCCTGATCTAAGGAGAAGGTTCCCAACTTGTTCTAAAGATAACTCAAGAGGTTAAGCTCCTTTTAACCTATAAAAACAGGCTCTAAGATGGTGGAAGAGAGGAGGAACTGCTAGCATGAAACCTATGATCTTGTAGGAAACATACAGTCAGCCAAAGGAGAGTGATCAGTGAAGCTGCTGTTATCTAGGTTGTGGATCTTTCGGGCAAGGGTTAGACGAAGGGGACTTGACGAAGCTGTCGCATTCGCATCTACGATTGTAAGCACTGTTGTCGTTATTCTCATTAATATGACACGCTTGGCCTGTTTCTTTCTAGTTTGTGTCTGATGATACATAAACTTATCATTGGTAGATAGATCTGTTTTCAAGCTTATATCAATAGAATAGGAAGTGATCGTATCTTGTTTTGTCCACAGGATCCAGCGAGGAGCAAAGGATCGAAGCGCAACTAGGAGCGTGCAGGCACAAACGTCGATAAAGAGGTACTTCTATTATCTTCCCTTCTCATGTGTTAGTTTGGATAGATTTGAAAGGAAGTCAGTGTCCACGTTAAGCATTTTCTGTATTAGAGTTAGGGTCAAGCTCTTTGAGGAAATCTACCTGTCCGCAGGGAGATTTTCCTACAACAGAAACTGGCGACTCCACTGGGGAGATAGGCTCAAATCGAAACTTCTTGTTTTGATTTCTCCTCATTGACCTAGTTCTACCCCTTGATTGTTTTAGACCCGGTTCACTCCTCTTTTGATTGGTTTCATGAGCTGATTGGCTCCTTACCCCATCATACTCAGCATAGTTGTCGAGTTTAAATTGCAATTTTTGGAAAATTTTGACATATTTGGGAGTTTTTGAACCTGGCGCCCCTGTCCCAGTGTTAACAGAGCACCAACGCTCCCTCATAGCCTTACACAGAGTGCTATAATGCTCCTTGCCTTTGGCAACAGAGCGCCAGCCTCTTTTTGGCCAACAAACCTTCTAGAACTGTATTTTTCTGGGTTTTTCTCTGTGTCTCTCCTGCTGAGTAACCTTGTGAGTCAGTGCTCCTTCTCTTCCAGCCTTGGCATCTGTCTTTTGCTTGAAGAACAAACATCTTACTATTTGGATTTTGTAGCCTTCTTCACTATTGACTTTGAGTTTTTCTGTTGAGTGAAGTTTGAAACCCATGCATTGTTTTTCTCTCCTCATCAACTGAACAGAAACCCTGGTGAAGGTCATCAAAGGTCTACAGACCTCTTCATCTTGATTTTAGTCAAGATCATTGTTCTTCAACTCTTTCTTTTGGGTGTGAAGTTTGTTTGATTGTTTCTTTTCTTTCGCTTTTCGTTTTGATTGCAACGAAAGGGTGTATTGTTTGTATGACTTTTGCTTGTGCTAGTTTGATTTTCATTCATATAAAAAGATAATTAGCAAAACGAGCATTGTGTTGAATTGATCCTTATTCATATGCAAACAATAAAACACATATTCATGATTGATTTTGCATGTTAGAAGGCATCTCAAAAGTTTTAGCGTCACATCAGGATTTGATTGAGAAAAAGAATTGTTTGAGGACACTCCTTGTTTGTGCTTGATTAGTGAAAAGAACTCTCTCTCTCCCTTAGATAGATGTTCATCGAAAAAAAATGATTGCTTATCATATTTGATGCATTTTTGGGATTGAGTCATAATTCCATTCGTTTCACTTCCATGCACCCCTTTTTGAGTAAAGAACAACTCTAAAATCAACGCTAATTAAAAATTATCTAGAACTTTTTCTTTTCTAGGATCCTCCACCAACAGTAGAATAGGCTTAGTACTTTGGATTAGGGCTGTGAGCATAACTCTCCAAAGTTTCCAAAACAAACATTAGCATCCTGAGTTAGGTAGAGTCAAATCCAATCATCGTATAAGTCTGCCTGGGATCCCCCTCTCACACAGCGGTTACGCACGAGGTCGCATTCGGGTGAGCTACGGGGACTAACCCTTCGTGGTTTAACCGAGTGTGGTGGTCAGATCGTATTATGGGGATCACTTTGAGGTAAATCCACAATTATTGCGTGGAAGCCTTTTAGTTGATTTCGGGCTCGATACCCTGCCAGTACGTTCGGATCGGACTGTCGACTGTTCCCACCCAGGGGCTGACTGCGAATTGGTAACCTTAGTGGCCATAATATTTAGGGTCTTACACAAGGTGACGGTGACGAGACGTCTCACTGTACCTGGAGCAGCCATTGGTCAAACTCACTCGGGCTCCTTGGAGGGTAAATCCACAATTACTGCGTGGAAGCTTGCACCAAGGTGTAAGTCCGTTAAGAAGGTCGCCATTGTAACTGTTCCACCCTATCCCCGCCCCTTCTAGACTTGATCACGCGACGTTGGATTTTATCACCAACTAGTACGATCATCAAAAGAAGGTCATGTTTGCTTGGTTGTGATTCTTAGATTTTTTAGCGTGTGCTGTTTATTTTCGTTAGTTGGCCATAGATTTCTTTCGCCGACTCTTTTTCGCCAACATCGACCCTCCACACCGCTCGCGGAGGCTACATGGACTTCCTCCAGAAAATATGGAAGGAAACACCCCTTTACCCCCTCATTCCACGGAGGAATCTCCTCAACAGAGCGAGGTTCAAAATACTACAACTTCCCAGGAAGAAGTTCCCACTCCTTTGGAGAATTTTCAAATTGTCTCAGAATCTCCGGAAGCTTATCGCATTCTGGAGGGATATGAACGATGTATCCTCCACCTATATTCCGCTGGAGAATTTATTGTCGTCAATCCTTCTGACATTCCGGCTGGGTCTTCTCAAAACCCTTTAGTCGATGACCCTTTTTGGACCGCATACATCGTTTGAAGTCCACCACGCTTGGTGCAAGATCTCTATGGAAATGGAGGAGGTGCCGACGTACCTTTTTCCTACACTGTACCTCCAAATCAATTTACCGGTACCACCACTTTTACAGCCACACCACCCGTTGGTCCGAACATACCGTCCGTTGGCCCAAGGTCTACTATTCCCCTCCAGACGACCCATTCTACAATGGTCCCGCACATTCCGACTATCCCCGCCGGTAACGCGGTGGTTAATCAAGCTCTGATTGGCACACCTGTAACACCAAGACCTACACTCCCTTTTGGATTCAGGGCACTGAATGATTCTGCTGCCACCACTGCCCAAACTACTACCCAAGTCATACCGGGAAGTTCCATACCTATCCAACAACCCGGAGGGACCAGTCTTGGTGGTCCTAATTCGCTCGGCGGTACCTGTCAGTCCTTTACGTCTAGTTCTCAAATCCCGGGAACTCTACCTCAAGCTGGGGGGAATCCTCCCATCGGAGGACAAATTCCATTCGGGGGGAACCCTCATGCTGGGGGGTAGCCTCAAGTCAGGGTCCACCATCAACCACTCGGACAAAATGTGTCCGCCGCACCCAATCCGTGGAACATCCTTTTTCAAGGAAACCCACAGTTATTGGCAGGAAAAAATGCTCAGACTCCCCAACAACCCCCTTATGGACAAATGCCAAACCCACCCTATAACCCACAAAACCCATCCGGTTATCCTCCGCTCACACATGTTTCTCAAAACATCTCAAATCCTGTGTACCTTGGTCAAAACCAACCTCACATGAGAGGGCCCACGAGTTATAATTATCCACATAACCCAGTAATGGGTCCCATTGGTGTCCCTCTGCCACACCAACATTACCCACAGGTTAACCGACAACTACCTTTTCTAGCTACCCTGGATCTTCCAGACTTGTCTCGGTTAACGAATGATCCTATTTATCATTCTCTGGTTTGGCCAGCTATTCCAGCTAAACTTTCTTCTGATATCCCAAAATTCGATGGAAAGTCCGGAGAAGACCCCAACAACCACGTGATGACTTTCCATTTGTGGTGTTCATCCAACTCCCTCATGGATGATTCGATTCGGTTGCGTCTTTTCCAACGAACACTTACGGGTTCTGCAGCAAAATGGTATATTGAATTACCACGCACATCTTTTCACGATTTCAACTCCCTCGCCATGTATTTCCTCACACACTTCCAACTACCCATTCGATATGAGACAGGTACCAAACTATTAACCTCCCTTCATCAGACAACATCTATACATATCTCCGATCATATCCATGAATGGAGACAACGACGAAGGCTAATCAAAGCGGTCATTCCCGACCAATTGTTAGCAGAATGGTTCACTAAATCGTTGTTACCCCAGATTGCTCGTGACGTTACCATGGGTGGTGTAGTCACTGAGGAAGAAGCCATTGATCGAGCTCAATACTTAGACTTAGTCTATTCACAATCCGGTACTCTGTACGAGTTGATACTGAACGCTACCCGTGCCACTAACGATCCATCCAAACCATCGACTGCTTCGCATGCGGATGGAGTTATTGGCTCCGTCAAAACTCAATCTACTACCTAGTCTACTGGAACAATTCAGCGGCCCGCTTCAACAGCTGCTCCCAGTTCGACTGCACCCTCTTCTACCCCCTTCCCAAACTCAGGTCTCTGATGTGAACGCGGTCCAATCAACCCCTTCACAACAAATTGGGGGCAAGAAGAAAACGAGAAACAAACCAAAGAAGAATAATAACAACGAACAACCCAAAACCCAACCGCAAACCCCTGCTGCTGGAAAACAACCACAACGAAAACCGAAATTCCCATGTCTCATTTGTGGTGACAATCACTACACTCAAGATTGTCCACATTGCGATGAAGTGGCCAAACTTTTCAAAGGAAATTCACAACCCGCTGTGCTCACTCAACCTTTTCCACAGCAACAATCTTTGGTTGCACAAACCCCCACACCGGGGGGCAGTTCCAATCAACCCCATGATGAGGCCTCGACAAGTGCCCACATTTACATGTTTAACGGAGTTAATCTAACCACTCGCTCTGCGACATATGACACGCTAGTTAAACCTGACAAACCAAAGACTGCTAACGGTTCTTCACCAGACCCGTTACCATCCTCTGTTAATCCTCCATCTATGAACCCCCCACCCAGGCCACTCTAGATTGAGAAACCTTCATTTGACTCTATATTACGCCCTCCTAAGAGAACCATCCCAAAATCTACCTTCAATCCTAATTCACGGGCTGCCCAAAACTACAACATTGTAGAAGATTTGGCCCAAGCCCCATGTGCCATGTCCGCCTTGGAAGTTCTACAACACTGCCCTAGCCAACGTAGAACACTCTTAGTCGCTATCGGTGCTTTTGATCCCGAGTCATCAAACAACCTCACGTTTAACTTGGATGATCATCAACCGCGACTCTCCCACCAGTTAGCCTTCCAAATCGATGTTGTTGTTCACAATCAACAAATCCACCGGACTATCCTGGATGAGGGAGCCTCTACCTGTGTCATGTCTCTAGCCTGTTGGAAAGGCTTGAAATCACCTGCCCTCAACAAATCTGCTACCATGTTACGCGCCTTCGACGGACGAGGTTTTCATCCTCACAGATTATTACAATCCTTAGCCGTTCAGTTGGGAGGAAAAACTGTTACCGTTGACGTCGAGGTGGTCGATGCTCCCCTCGATTACAAACTACTACTTGGAAGAAGTTGGTTCTATGCTATGAATGTTGTCGCCTTGTCGGTGTTTCGATGTGTACAATTCCCCCATCAAGGCAGAATTGTTACCA
>SNQJ01S0025720.1:239159-253373 GCA_010110895.2 Picea sitchensis
TATAATTTAGTTATCACATTTCAATATGATTAGACAAATAAGGAAATGGATATGGTAATGGGAACTCCATATAAATTATATGATTAAAGGGTAATGCTAGAGAGAAGTGATATAATGGAGGAAGTCATACTAAACCCTCTTACAAAATACATGAGAATAGACTCAAATTCTAAATATGAATAGGAATCAAGTTAAGAGGGAACATTTGGGTAAGACATTTCTTTAAAGATCAACAGTGTCAATGACACAAATTGCATCATCCAATGATCCTATACACAAAGAATCTAGCAGAATGATTTTAGGGAATGAAATTTAAAAATAAGTCTTAATTACAAAGGGAAAATCTATATTTTGACAGAGATGATCATAAAGAAAAAAAAATGGCCAAGCAGAATCTCATGAATATGAAACTACTAAATTACTTTTGATTTAAATTAGAATCCACTAGAAGAAAAGATAGAATGGAACAACCATATAGGAAATATTGTTTCTAGGGATTTGATGCAAGCAACAATTTACCTAGAAAGGTCTAGAATGGAAAATAACATACTAGAAAAATAAATAAATATTGAAAAATGTACAAATAGATCTCACCAAATATTAATTACTGACATAGAGAATGATCACATTGTTTTGGAACAAGCTTCAAGAGATAGATCTGGAATTTCATTTATAATAGAATAAAAGGATAAGAAAATTCTACATCTAAGAGAAAACTTGATTTTACCATTGTCAAAAAATGTTCAAGATTTTTTTTTTGTTGAATTGGAAAAAAAGAAAGATAATTGAAAAATCAAGTAAATATATTGTTATATCAAACCCTAAAATTAGGAGAATTATTAATATAATCTATAAAAAAAAAGAAATTGCTTTACTTGAAAATTTATTTCTCAAAACCAGATGTAGAGATCTCAAAGAAGGTTTAGAAGTAGAGCAATTTGAGAAGCTCAAGATGAAAATGGTAGAAGTACCAAAATAGCTTAAGGTCGCTGAAAAAATGTTAAGTGGAAACATTCACAAATGATAGAGATGCAAGCATAGATTGATACACACAATGAAATTCTAGAAACTACTCATGATAGCTTAGATTTAAAAGATAAAATCATAAAGGAAAATCAAAGAATTGCAAAGTTTGAAAAGTTGAAAATTATTTTGATAAAGGTCTATTTAAAAGATAAAATCATAAAGGAAAATCAAAGAATTGCAAAGTTTGAAAAGTTGAAAATTATTTTGATAAAGGTCTTTTTACGAGGAAGTATCTAGTTGAAGATTTTTTTTATATTTGAGATAAAATCAAGTTGATAATTAAAAAAATAATAACTCATTTTAATATGCTTTAAGAAACAAAGGAACTTTAAAGATGAATGAAAATTTAAGTTTCAAAGGCTTGGGAACATCTTGGTGATAAAGTTTATATTGTTGATGAAGTTATAAAATTCTTATTTTTTAATTAAAAAGTTCAAAATGATTTAGAATTCCTAGGAATCAAGGACACAACTACATTCATTATGAAGAAAATCACACTTAATACTAAAAAAAATGATTTAGAATCCCTAGGAATCAAGGACACAACTACATTCATTATGAAGAAAATCACATTTAATACTAAACAAATATTGATAGTGGTAGGTAAGAGTAAATGTAATGTTGTGATATAGCTTGGTCAAGAATTCAAATGGAAATTGACAAAAGCATTTGAACTCGGAATTACACTCCCATGGAATCAACATAGATGGTTTTATACTATCAAATTATATGAAGAATATCTTGAAAAGGACAGAAATAATCACAGACAATTTGTTGGAGTTAATGGTCCAATTATAGGTTTACTCATTTATGAAAGACTATTCAAAAATTTCATGTTACTTTGCACTATAACCCATCTACACCAAAATCTTTCTCCAAGGTCATATAATCTTTATACAAAACTAGATATTGTAGCAAGAAGGATGATATAGTTCAAAATACTAGAAGAGACTGAATGGAAAATAATTTATAATTAAGGAATAAAGTCCCATTAGTAGTTTCCATGTCAACACCTGCATCCATGTTACCAACAACACATCAACAAAATAAGAAGAAGACCACATAGGAAGGCCTACAAATCCTGACATCCTTGTCAACATTTCATAGAAACCTGCACAGGAGACCTAGATAAAGCATACACAAACAAAGCTTATCAAGAAAGGAAGAGAGATACACAATGAAGAATGAGAATCAACACATATTATGATCTAATCAATGAGTGAGTGATATTCACTCATATAGGCAATGAAATCCTATAATTAGGAATGCATGCATAATAGTGATGGTCTAAGATTAGAAAGTCTAAAATAGAATTAGTCAGTTAACTCCCACGGAACTAGTGTTACTCCCATTGAACTAGTGTGCCGAAAATAGAAATTTTTCCAACACCCCCCATGAACATCACTATGGATTAAAAAATGAGTCCCGACTACTAGGCCATTTTAGGTACTCATGTACAATGCAACTAATGAACACTGAATAAAAACGAGGAAAGAGGGAAAACCATGTGGGAACAAACCCCCCCCTCAAAAGACAATGTATCAAAAGAAGAAAAGGTAGTTGCGAGGAAAATGTGTTCTTCATTACAAGATGATCCCGCAAAGTCTGAAACTTCTGCTCAGTGAATGTCTTGGTGAATATATTAGTAGTCTATTCATAGGAAGGACAAAACTGCAAATCAATGATCCTGTCATGTACTAAATCTATGATGAAATGCATGTGGACCTCAATGTGTTAAGTTCATTGTTGCTATACTGGATCTCTGCAAAATCTCAGTGTACTCTAATTGTCACACCATATGATAGTCAGACAGTGAAACTGGATACCAAGCTCGGTAAGGAAGTGTTGAAGCCAAAGTGTTTGAATGACATAGTTGACTACTCCTCTGTACTCAACCTCTGTGGGAGATAAAGCAATGGTTGATTTCTTCTCACTTGACCAAAAAATTGGGCCTGACCCTAAACTAAGAGTGTACCCAGACGTGGACTTGTGATCTGTGCTTTCACCAACCCAATCTGAATCTGTGAAGCCTATGCGATCTAATGCACAACCAACTGCATAGTGAATCCCATAACTCATGGTTCCCTGAACATATATGAGGATGTGCTTGGTATCCTTCCAGTGCAGATCATGGGGTTCCTGCATGTATCCGGAAACTTCTCCTACTATGTATGAGATATCTGGATGGGTGTGGGTGAGATACATAAGACTCCCCACCAACTGTCGATAAAAAGTCTTGTCCACTAATGGTGTATCCCCTCCATCCTCAAGTCTGATCCCAGATAAGAAGGGTGTAGGTGTAGACTTACAGTTTGTCATGTGGAATCTATCCAGAAGATCCCCGACATACTTAGCCTGAGAAAGTTTGATGCCGAAAGAATCCTGACTGATTTCAAGACCAAGAAAAAAGTGTAGTGGACCCATGTCCGTCATAGAGAACCTATCATGCAAAATATCTTTGACCAAAGAAATGGCTGAAGTAGAGCTACCAATGATCAAAAGATCCTCAACATAGAGAACTAATATCATCATAGAGTCAGTAGTCCTCAACATGTAAACATTGGAATCAGATTTACATCTAACAAAATCATGTGAAAGCAAGTAAGAATCCATCTTTGCATACCATGCTCTAGGTGCCTGCTTGAGGCCATAGAGAGAATTCTTCGGTCTGCATACTAAAGATGAGTTCTAAATGAACCCCTATGGTTGCTCCATGTAGATCTCCTCTGAAAGGTCACCATGAAGAAAAACATTCTTCACATCCATCTGGTGAACTTTCCATCCTTTGCCTACTGCAATGGATAGAGCCAAGCAAATGGAGTCCATCTTTGCTACAGGAGAAAAGGTCTCATCATAATCTATCCCATGAATCTGCTGAAATACTTTTGCAACTAATCTGGCCTTGTACCTGCTCACCTGACCATCTGTTGCTCTCTTGGTCTTGTAGAACCATTTGCATCTGACAAGTTTCCTCCCTGGTGGAAGTGGAACTGGATCCCAAGTCTGATTCTCTAGGAGAGAGTCATGCTCCTCCTGCATGAATGCTTCCCATAGTGGATTGCCAACAACCTCATTGTAGGTATTTGGATCAAAATATTGAACCATATAATAATGCATGGGCATCACTGGTTCATAAGCTGAAAGTACATGAGAAGGATCCACATGTTGAGATCGATTCCTCCTCGAATCTAATGGATCCCCTGTAAGGTTGCCTGCTTCCTGAAGTGTGGAATGTTCCCCCTTGGGCATTTGTTGAAGCTCCAACGTTTTCTCCTCATTTGGGTGTACTACCTGCTCATCTGCATGTATAGAATCATCTGAATATGTGTATGAATATGTAGCATATGAGTGTGTGGAATCATCATTTCTAATGTCTGGAACTGATGGAAACACAAGAGTCTCTTCATGTTGCACTGGAGGTACATGCAAAGGGCTCTCCTCAAACTGAACAGTGCGCTCAATGATGAGCCGGTCTGTAGAGGGATCAATCAATATGTACCCCTTCACATCATATGGATATCCCACAAAAATGCAAGGTGTACTTTGTGGATCTAAGGCTTTCCTCTTTTCAGAAGGAATATGGGCCCATTCTCTAGATCCAAATATGCAGAAGTGTGTGACATCTGGTTTGTCACCTGTCCAAGCTTCAAAAGGTGTCCTATCCTCAACAGGTCTGTGAGGTGATCTATTCTATATGTAAGTAGCACAGTTAAGTGCCTCAATCCAAAGCTTCGAAGGAAGTGATCTTGCATGCAAATTGAAACTGGTCATCTCCTTAAGAGACATGTTCTTCCTTTCAACAACTCCATTATGTTGTGGAGTGTATGGAACCATGTGTTGCAATTAGATACCAGCTTCACGACAAATATTCTGAACATCTTTGTTGATATACTCCCCCCCACTATCTGTACGAAGGATTTTGATTTTCTTCCTAGTTTGTGTCTCTACTAGAGCTTTGAAGTCTTTGAGATGCTAAAAAACTTCATACTTTTGTCTAAGAAAATAAACCCAAGTATAGCGTGAGTAATCATCAATAAATGTAAGAACATACCTTGCTTTGTTGATGGATGGATGTGGAAATGGACCCATGATATCAATGTGAACAAGCTCCAAGGAAGAGGAGGCTCTCCTTTCCTTTCCCTATTCAAATTTCTCTTGAGGATGCTTTCCAAGAATGCATCCTTCACAAACCCCTTTAGAAAATTGAATGTTTGGCAAGCCTTTGACCATTCCTTGCTTGGAAAGTCCTTGCATGTACCTAAAATTTAAATGACCAAATCTCTCATGCCATACTCTACTACTATCATTAGCATGTGCAAGTGGCAAAGAGGATTCATAGTCAATAAACTTAGTGAATTGATACAACCGTGATTTGTGATCTACCTCACCAACTGCAATAATGGAACTGTCATGTATGTCAAGTACAGTAACTGAATCTGATGTAAATTCAACCCTTTTACTTGTTTGAGTGATCTGATAAACCGAGAGCAGATTTATATAAATCTTTGGAACATGTAATACATTATCAAAACTTCCATTAGGGAGTTCCACTCTTCTCTCTCCTGCAACTGCTATTGGAGTATCATCCCCCATGAGAATAGGAGGTCCAGAGCACGAACTCAAAGAATTAAAAACTTCCTCTTTAGTTGTCATATGATGTGATGCACCATAATCTATAATCCATGAATCAGATGAGGAATTAATTGCAACCAGAGAATGATGATTACCTTTCTTAGGTGCATGGTCTTCTTCCTTCTTCTTATTGGCTCCTTTAGGAATGAAGTCTCAAAGGTTATTCTTTTGAAGTACCTGTGTCATAAGATCGATTTGCTTCTTCATGCATGTGGATTCTTCATGATTCGATTTATTGCAATATGTGCACTGCTTTTCCTTCTTCTTCTTCCCTTTGGAATTTGAAGAATATTTGGAACCTGAAGAATCCTTGAAGGGTTTGGAATATCCCTCCTTCTTTAACTCTGGATGTAATAACTCCTTTCGTTTTTGCTTCAATTTATGATTGGATGACCCTTTTCCATCATGCATGGTGAGTGCATGTTCTCTGGGATCTTTCATGAGGCCCATCTATATGATTTTTTTCTGTTCTTGTGTGAGAGACTCAATGAAGTGAGCCATCATAGGCATTTTCCAATTTGCGCCCAAAAGACATCTGCCAGAATGGAAATTGGAGACATATACAACATATTTTGGTCCCAGCGTGGACAAGATTGCTAGAATAAGTTGTTTCTCTTGTGTAGACTTGTCAATACCACATTCACCCAAGATCAATAGAAAAGACTTAAATTTAGTAAATAAATCTTGTATATTATCAAAAATTTTAGGGTCTAAGGTATTCAACTCTACCTCAAGCATATGACCTCTCATCTCATCCTGCTTTCCAAAGAGTCCTTCCAAGGTGGTCCAGATATCGTTTGGAGTCTTGCATGAGGCAACATGAAACCATAAATTGGTGGAGATTAACTCAATAAGTAGTCTTGTGGCCTCATCCTTATGGTTCGCCCATCTGGTCTTCTCAAGCGTTGATGTAGGTTTTGTTTCTGTCGTCATCGTCAAATTATACAGTCCTTTTCTTTTGAGTTCGAATGCGGCCTTCAGATTCCAGTAAAAATAGTTGTACGGGGTGAGTATTATCACCAAAATTGATTGAAGGTTGCATCGTCTCCATCCCTACTATTGATTCTAAAAAGATCCTGAAAACCCAGATCGTGGATTCCGAGATATGATTGACGGTGCTATGACAACTATAGATATGCTAAAACAATTATATATCCTAAAATATGATGTGGGTTTTGGATATTTTTGGTGAGCATGATCATCCCTATGTTATACATCTCTGGTAAAAACTTCAGCTCGATCCAAATCGCAGATTTCGAGATATCATAATTTTACTGCAGAAAACCAATTTTTGGAGGGTTTTTGAATCATCGCACCCTTAGTGAAGGACACAATGCGATGATGCTAAATCGTCACACCCTTAGAGAAGGACAGAGTGAAACGATTATGAAAAAATGAAAATATGAATCATCGCACCCCAGATGAATAACATAGTGCGATGATGTCGCACCTTGGCTGTGTATTAGGCTGCGACGATGCATGAAAAAGAAAATTTCTTAAGTCTGAGAGTGATTATCGCACCCTTCGACAGGGATAGGTTGCGATGATGGCGTAAACTAGGTTTTCTCAAAGAATCTTTCACTCTTCTCTGGCTTGTTTGAGTTGCTCCAAGAATCTCATCTTTGATACCATGTCAGTGTTTCATGGAAACCGACACAGGAGACCTAGCTAAAGCATACACAAACAAATTTTATCAAGAAAAGGAAGAGAGATACACAATGAAGAATGATAATCAATGCATATTATGATCTAATCAATGAGTGAGTGATCTTCACTCATATAGGAAATGAAATCCTATAATTAGGAATGCATGCATAATAGTGATGGTCTGAGATTAGAAAGTCTAAAATAGAACTAGTCAGTTAACTCCCACTGAACTAGTGTGTCGGGAATAGAAATTTCTCCAACAATCCTAACTGGTTCAATAATAAATATAGGGACAATAATATATTTTCCTAAAATATATGGCTTCCACCTTCCAACACATGCCTTGATCTCGGTGGATACTGGTGGCCACTCGAATGTTCCACTAATTTAGAATGGTTCTACATCTTAGTAGTTTTTTTATGGTTTTTCAGGTACCAAAATTCCATGGATTTTTTGATTCCAAAATTATTATGATTTTTTTTTGATTATGGGTTATATATGATGATGATGATGATGATGTATTATAACTTATTGTTAATCTAATGCACATATATTGGCAGATATTATTGACGAGTTCTCCTGAGTGTGCAGGAAACATGACATGTTACAGATGTTGATGGCATCAATGGACTTCCTTGGACTCGAGATAGAATCAAGAAGTGGATTGTATTTCAATTTAGTATTTAATTTCGTAACTTGTGACATATGATTGATTATAGTATGATTGTTCATATCAATTATTGATACTGTTTTTTTTAGTGGATACGGTCTTGATGATGCTTGCTAATCCGACTCACATAAGGAGTAGAGGGGTCATGCATATAAAAACCAGACATTAAGGGAGAGGTGTGGAATAGTCTCTGTCGCAGCCTACTAGAACTCTCGCCATGCCCAAAACTATAGGTTAGCGATTACCTAGTTTGAGTGTTCCACGATATCGTGAGGGAAGATTGAGACAATCGCTCATGAATATTTCTAAGGGGCATGCAATAAGGCATAGTCCTTATTCCTTACAATCCCTTAGTATCTCACAAGGTCGACCGAATGGAGTATTGACTCCAAGGGTTCGGACAAACTTCCAAAACAAGTCAAAGGTGTGTGGCACCCTTGGAGCATGGAGGTGCATCTTAGAGGGATCGTTGCATAATTAAACTTGAGTCAATAAATCTAGGTGGCCTAGAAAACATTGAAATGATTAGACCTTGTTGGATTAAAATAATTAATCAAACAATAGATTATTAATTATAAAGCCTAACAAAAGTCTAAAACTAAGTCTAAGTCTAAATTAAAAAAAAGGACTAAATGAATTATGACACGAGTTAAACATTTGAGATAAATCAATTTCTAGGAAAAAGTAAGCAAAATCTAAAGATTTGATAAAATGCACATGTGTGCATGAAATTAATAAAAAGGGCTAATTAGAATTAAATAATAACTCAAGAGAATGGGTGTACATCGAATAGAATATTGAGTCAACCTACCACTAGTCTAACTATAAGAAGACTCATAATCCAACTCTAACTAATATCTAGTTAGGAGACACTCTTTAAATGAGAATTTGGGGAACAAAGGGACAACTAAGAGAGAAAATAGGAACATATTGGGGAATGTGAGGGAGTTTCACTTTTTAAATAAAATAAATTTTGGTAATTACTTGTGCAACTTGGGGAGAGTATGACAAGTGTGTAGGTGAATAATCATAATGTATTTAAATAAAAATCTAATTATTTGTGCATGAGGACAGTGAGGAAAAATTCTATAAAACAAATGATGTAGAAGGGAAAATGATCTGACCTTGGGAGCACTGTTATGCTATAGAATTTTGATTTGACTGTGTTTTATTTTTGAGAGTTAGGGCTCAAAGCTTGTGAAAAGAGTGGAAGCTCTTCCTTGCAAGGAAAACTTGGAAGCTATTGTGTTCCGGTTTTTGTACTTGGCCCCTTTGTGGTTCGGGACGCTAAGGGGAAGAAGAGTACCCTTAGCATTGGTTTGGAGGTACTGGTGAAGTTTCACTGATTATAAAGCAAGAGAAAAGAAGGAGCACAAGACCTTGAAGGGAATCTTCATTTCACAACCTTCATTGGTCCATGTTATTGCACAATTTGTTTTTTGATTAAAGGAAAGGTAAAAGGAAAGAAAATTGGCATAACTTGAGGTTATCCTATCACTGTCACCTCAATAGGATTCCTCTTTCTATTTAGGGTTGTAGGCCCAGGGGAGACGTCCCCAGTGACCTGCGGGTTTGAGAAGGAAAGGTTAAAATGGCTATTAAAAGGTCCCCTCTCACAAGTAACCATTGATCATAAAGTCTCGGGTTTATAACCAATGAAGTGATAATATATCAAGATGTACCTTCCCGGAACAAAGAAACAAGAAACTATATATATTGCAAGTACAAATTGTTGGTTAGCACTTCATAAAACCACAAACATTCTCAATAAAAGCAATTGGTTGATAATGATGAAGTAAACCAAAAAATATAACAACAATATTTATGAGGCAATACTTCACAATAAGTGCCTTGAAACAACTTCAAAATGACTAAGAATAATCAACCATTAACATCATAATACTAGCATTTATTAGAAGCAAACAAGGCAATACATTAATCAACCTTTTCAATTGCTTTTAGAATCTTTTAATGCTGTAATATATGGTTGTATCTTACTTTAGTAACAACAATAATAATGCTAGTAGGTTAGGCTATTATAGTGTTAGAAGTAGTTAGTGAAAAGCTTAGAGTGTAGGTTTTGATGGTTGTTTTGATCAATCACTTAATAAGGAGTCTTAGACTAGTGCTTTTAGGTAAAATGGTGTCAATGATAGGGCACAAATTTCAGTCCTCACAAGTGTGAGTGAAAGATCATGAATAATACAAGGGATAAAACCCTTATTTATACAGTATTAATGACCAGAATTAGGTCAAAAAGGCCGACATGGCCTGTTAAATGTAATACCCATTTTTACATTAAATGTCGTAATAAAACCCTAAATCAAGTTGTAAATATGACATCATGCCCTTTTAGGGTGACGTTAGGCCTTCTTAAGGCAACGTTGGCCTCCAGGGAAAAAATTTTAGGCCTCCTTGGGCCTCTGGATCTTGCCACATGTGCCACTTAGCACACAACTGCCTCCAAAGTGTCCAAAACGTTGGGTGACGTCATGGGTCACATGGGTGATTTCATGCGCCTTATAAGGCCTACATCATGGTGAAAAGGGAAAGACCCCCCTTGTTCTAGGCCTGCCAGAATGTCCCTGATGGAACGTCCATCTTTCTCCGGTGCAAATCCCTTATTTGTCTTTGCCCCTAGTTGGGGTCTCAGCATCTATCTGGTGGAATTTTATCCCTATGGAGGTTCGAACTAAGCATCTCCCCAGGTGTGGTCAAGTGGAAAGGCATAAGGTCCAAGAACATGTTAGAAGTAAAAAGAATTAAATGAACATATTCAAATGTTTTGAGAATCATAGTGACACATACCATGATACCTGGACTTATTACCTCATGGAGCAAGACCCATTTCTGTTGCGGGACTAGGCCAATGTGATGGATGTTGTTGTTGTTGACAAAGTGGAGGCGCTGAAGAAGAAAAGGATGGGCCCTCCAAGGCCATTCTTAAGTCGATTTGGCTCTCATTACGCCATGTCTAGGACCTGTGGGCCTTGAGACATAATCTCCTCAGTTATCCCTAGGCTAGGGGACAACAGTATCGATATTTTTTTTTATGTTCTCAATTTATTTGTAGTACGAGTATATTATTATGTTAGATTTGGTATGGCCACCGTAGAATCAATAGAAAGTCTTAATGCCAAATTGTTACAATTGTTTCCAAACGAATAATAGTTACAATGCTTACAATTTTCAAATTTTCGCTGTAATTTCAAGCATTTCCAAACCCTAATTTCAGGTGGCTTGATCATCTTGTAAAACTTGAAATGAAATTGTGTATGGTATATGTTTTAAAAATTGTATATTATTCCATAATTGAAGTTCTTATGATAAGATATTTTAGTTGAGATTATTTTTAAAGAAAATTAATAGTGTATTGCTCATTGGTAAACTAAGGAATTAAATACTAAATTTGTATCATGAGTTCTCTGTTGAATTTCATTTAAATCCTAATCAATTCATATGGTGGGATCTCTATCGAATTATATTGTAGATCCAAAATTTTGTATCGTGGATTTATGTTAAATCTTATGATAATTCAATTTTGTTGTATGGTGGATCTCTGTTGAATTTTGTTTAAATCCAAAATTATATCATGTATTCTCTGTTGAATTTGTTTATAAATCCGAATTTATTAGTAGCGTGGAGACTCTGTTTAATTTTTATAAATCCAAAATTTTGGGAAAAATTGTAGGGTCGCTGTCAAGATGCAAATCTAGTAATTTAGAACCTGTTGGTTCACTGTCAATTTTGGTTCTTTTTCTAGATTTTTGACTTGCAATTTAACCATAGGAGTTATCCCTTTTACCTTGAAATTTATGCATGCGACCATGGGCTAGAACCTAGCACTGAGCCAAAAGGCATTATTCGGAGCTCTGAGACTCCGACGCTCCGAAGGATTCTTCAACTCCAACACTCCTTTCCACCTGGAGTGTTACCAGTCGAACTCAGTCATAATTCAAGGTTGACCAACATATGTGGGTTCTACCTATCCTTCCACTTTCCTTCATCATTGGTTATGAATTTAATCGGAAGGTTGGCGGAATTTCTCCTCACCTGAGAATCTATGGTGGAGATCTACTATAAAACTCTGAGCTTCCGAGTTCCTTGCTCCTAATCACCACCAAACTCTTGAACCATCGAATGTTGAATTGGAGAAGGGAAGATATCTATGGTCCATGTTCACGCGTCAACGAATAGTCAGGATTGACTCCGGTCTTCGGGACTTCATGAATTTTCGCACCCAATCTACTTTCACCCACAACCTTCTGGATAACTGAATTTTGAATACTTGGAAATCTGCGGACACGTGTATCCAACAACTGATGGTTAGGATTTACTATGAACTTCACGACTTTGGGGAATTCTATACTCCATGCATCAACAACCAATTTCATCGGAGTGTCAAACTACCAAACTTCCGAAGGATGAAGGCTCATATATCTAATGGTCCTCTTTCAATCACTAGATCCACTGTTGTCCTTTACTTCGAGACTACAAAGCTTTGAGGTTTCTTATCCCTTATAAAGTTACGAATCAAACTTGTCAAATCGTCGAATCCCTTGAGGATCCAACGACTCGCATTCGACGATTGATCTATGGTGTAGATTCACTCTGTGAATTTGGGCTTTGGGGCTCACTTAATTCAAACAAATCAAATATGTCGAAGTGACGAAGTCTGAATGAATCAGGGATTAATGAGTGCGCTCCTCCTGTCTGATCTAACGGTTGCGGGGATTTCAACTCCCCACAAACAGATCTCGTCCACCAGTTCTTAAACAAGGAATTTTACACTCCTTAAGTCCCCATTTGAACCCTACACGCCTTTTCTCCCGAGCTTTGTCTCTTATATGAAGTGAACTCCAGTGCTCACTTGTGCTTCCCTCCTCAGATATGGACTTTAAAGGGTTGCATCCGCACTTATTTCGCCTACTTTGCATAGTTTTGCGATGTCTCTCTTGAGATTTTGTTATTCAAAAGTTTAAGGCCTCCTCCCACCTTGAGTGGTCTCTGTGCACACCTTGAGTTGTTTCTCTTGAGCTTTGGGCTTTCAGGGGCCCATCTGCACACTTCGGGTGTTGGCACTGGGCATACTTTGCACTGTGATAGTCATAAGAGAAACTTTGGATCTTAAAACAAAATCTTAACTCATTCTCAAAACAAACATTCACATAGATGCAAAATCACTTCATCATAGTGTCTTTTTAGTTCAGAAAGTACAGAGTAAGCTTATAGTTTCCTCTTAGTGTTTGAGAAAATTTCTCTTATCTTCCTTTCTCTTTCATATATATATATATATATATTATTCTAACACATCGTATCTACTTACTGGGTTGTACAATGGAGGATTGTTACAATATTGAATAATGATTGATGCTTGTATTTCCTTGAGGGAAGAGATTTTTGGTTTAATGGTGAGGAATAAATATATGATATATTTCTTAAAGAGATGGAATATTATCTAGATGATGGTTAATTATTGCTATTGTAACCTTTAAGGGAAGGAAAGATTGTATAGTAGTTGAGGATTTGAATGATTAAATTTGCGTTATGATTCAATACTTTATTGCTATTTTATTCCTGAGTCTAGATTGAGTTTGGGTACGAGAATTAGATGATTCCTTGTTCCTCAGAACAGTCACCAGTATTGAGACTTTAAATGGTAAAAATAAATAGGATGAATCCTAGACTTGAGCGTTGATTATGTGTCTTGGAGGTCCTAACCTTGCAGGTAGGTTGGATGGGTATATATCTTGGATGCCTTTGTGTTATGATTTATTTTGTTAGTAGCAATGATGTTGTATAATGAAACATGTAGTGTGGGATGTAAATGATAAATGAATTTGTAATATTGAAGTATGTTAATGTCGAGTAACATTTGTTCTTTGATGTTAAAAAGAAGGTACCATTAATGTACCAAATTACATTTATGTTGTAACAGAGGGGTTGTTATAGAGAGAGGCAAAGAGTGAGAGGAATTTAAAGCACAAGAGAGAGGGGGTATAGAGAGATATAGATTTAAAGAGAGAGGGGGGGTGGGGGAGATTGGGGGAGAGAGAGATTGAGTTAGAGAGGGAGAGAAAGAGGGAGAGAGAAAGTGAGAGTGAGAGTGAGATAGAGATAAATGTAGGAGAGAGAGAGAGAGTGAGGGAGTGAGGGAGAGAAGGCGAGATAGGGGGAGAGAGAGTGGGAGGTGCATAGTGAGATGGAGAGAGAAAGATGGGGTAGAGAGAGAGAGAGAG
>SNQJ01S0025721.1:17088-63607 GCA_010110895.2 Picea sitchensis
TGTAGCCAGAGGCTTCACTCAGAAAGAAGGAATCGACTACGAAGAGACTTTTTCCCCTGTAACCAGGTATATGTCCATTCAAGCTATTATTTCTTTATCTCTCGTTCTTGGTTGGAAGCTACATCAGATGGATGTAAAAACAACAATCTTGAATGGAAATATTGAACAGGAGGTCTTTGTGGAACAACCAGATGGTTTTGTACTGCATAAAAAACGCACTCATGTATGCAAGCTAAGGAAGGCCTTGTATGGTCTTAGGAAGGCTCCCATAGATTGTTATGAAAGGATTGATGTCTTTCTTAAAACCCTAGTATTTCAGAAAAGTGATGTTGATGCTAATATGTACTTCAGGGTAAGAGGTAACCAACCTGTTATAATAATCCTGTATGTTGATGATCTCTTTCTAGTAGGAGATGAAGTGCTAATATCATGGTGTAAGAGGGAGATAACCTCAGAATTTGAGATGAAATACTTAGGCTTGATGAACTGGTTAAGGATCAAGACTCATTGGGCATGGGGTTCATGACATACAATGGGTTTTTGTGTCTCATGCATGGGTGCCTTTGTAGAGGGTGTGTGGAACCTTTGTTTGCAATGGAATTTTTCCAAGCCCATTTTATTATCATTCATTGTTTATTTCATGTTTAAAAATATGATTTTAAGTCCATGGTCCTGGCATGGTGTCGAGATAGTGAGAGTGTCACTCACAAATACCTTGTGGAAATGAAAAGGTTGGTGCGTGATGAGACCATGTTTCTCTCAATGATGTAATTGAGAGCCATTACCTTGGCTTGGTGACAAGATGATGGTAATGTCATAACACTAGATACCCATGATCATGATAGGTCAGCTCATGATGAGACCTCCTATCTTCCAACTAGCCTCCTAAGTATTCTATCATTATTCTTGTGGGTCCCCCTTTTCTTATAGATAAGTGTTTCATTTTTTTCCTTGGGGAACCCTGGGAGAAGCATATGGAAGGTATATATAAATAATATTATATATATTTTAGCCAACATCAATCCCTCTAGGGCTTCAACCCCTTCTTCCCATAGAATTAGGGACAAACCCTTCTTGGGTCAATACACCCTAAAATCCCAAGAGATAATGAAATAGGGGGGGATTTAATGATGGAAAGTGGCAAGTATGGTAGGGAATGGTACGATGGATCTTCAAGGGAGTTCCTATTAGAAAACCCATCTAGAGAAAAGACCACTTGCTAGGGCACAATGTTAACTACCAAGGTGAAACAAGGGAAAAGACATAATTTCCAAGCATATGTCATGAAATATAAAGAAATATAAGATACAAAATACTCAAATGCATCAAATATTGAAATGACACTCACCGTAATACATAAATTGTACCTCATGGAGCAAGGCCCATTTCCTTCTGGAAGCCAACGGGTGCAGTGGATTCCATCGTGAAAATATTGACTTGTGTGGTGGTGAGAAGGGTCTCCATCTGTGCAAGTGGACATCATTGGTCATGTAGTCTCTCGCCACTCCATATGTGCAACATGAGGTACTCGAGACAGGATCTCCTTATTTATCCCACAAAATTGTGATAACAAATTGTAACACCTTTTTTCCTCCCTTGACCAGGGATAATTTTAAGGATGGGAATTTATTTTGAAATGTAGAAACCTTGACGAATCTTACTGATTCTTTATATCTCAACTATAAATGTTTGGCGATATGTTTGTTAAAATATTCAAATTTATAAGGATTTTATATAGTTTTTATAAAATTTTGGTTGATTTTTAAGGTAAAATAATTTTGTCCTATAGAATTTGTCTGAATAATTTTTAGAATGGTGAATCTTTTTTTGGGAAAAAGCCTTGAAAATTATCCCTTGAGAGAAATTTAGCCCCTAAAATTTTCCCTTCCCCTGACCATGATCAAGAGCTTGAGATCCATCATAGTGCGTAAAACATCATATAGGTGTTCATACCTCGCTTGGAGGCCAAATATAACTTTTGGAGGCACTAGGTGTTGCTTCAAGGCCATTTTCATGGCCTAGAGCCATAAAATATCCATTCAGAGATTAATAACCTTAATTTCCTTCCTTTAACACGGTCAAGACCCTAAGACCATCCTTGGTGCACAAAACCTGATAATGGCATTGAATGCCAAAGATCCGTTGTAAGGTATGAGATGTATGATGTGAAGTGGGGATTGCATTTGTTATGAAAAGTATCATCATATAGCAAAATATAGAGAAAAAGAACACCAAAAATGATATGTTTATTTATATAAATCCAAGTTCACTTGAATATTTGAGGGGGAAACCTCAAGCAAAGAAGAACACAATTACAAAATAATTCTGAAGAGAAAATGTTCCCATGCTTTCTACTCCTATTTATATTATTTCTCTATTCTAGATAACATTATAGAGGAAAATCTATCTAGAATATGAAACTTTTATTAAGTCTTACTACATTAGACATGTTCACATTATTACATGGGCCTTACTTACTAATTTCATCCTTTATTACATAGAAAACATATTTTTCTACCTTCATGAGCGGTTAGGGGTTAGGGAGGTTAGGTTCCTAACATTTTATCGCCCTTGAAAACAACCTTGTTATGAAGGATTCAGATGGGGAAATTTTTGGAGAATAGTAGTCGACTCCCATGTGGCATCTTTTTTAATGTTTATAGCATCGGACAAATATTTCTATACAATTTTAACTATCTTGATGTGTGGAATTCTTTCAAATCCTTCTACATTGAGAATTTACTTTGATTAAAGGAATTATTAAAGTAAAGCGCTTTTATTAGTGAGTTGATTTTTATTTAAAGAAATTCTTTAATTAACATTAGTGAATTAAATAATAATTGTTGATATGAAGTGAGGTGAGAAGTAATATCAACCATCAATCACTTCTAATATTAAGGTTAGATCATAACTCAATCTTATAAAAGTAAGGATAGGGTGAGGGAGAAAGATACTTGTGTGTTGATAAACAAGAGAGAGAAAAGAAGGAATTTTGGTTAGAGGGTTGGATAAGGAAGGAATATGAGTCAAGTATATGTTGGATAGGAATATTCTTACTTATCTACATAGTTATTTCTATTCGGTTATGATTTGGTATTGTTGAATTGTATTAAGCTAGAATCAAAGTGTTGAAGAAAATAAAAGAATTAATCCGCATAAGAAATCAAGCTCATAATTTAACATCTTTATCTTCAGATATTGTTCACGTTGAGTATTTGGTTTTTTATGTGTGCAGATACATTTTTAGGAAGCTTACATCCCCTTCAGGTATATGTTCGACACTGGCATCTAATTACTCACTCTATAAACAATTTCATATCCTAGTCACACCCTCTGACATTTTCCTTTAGGGTCCCTACATTCGGCTCTATAGTATCTTTACCTCTGCCAGATTTTGGTACTATCAACCGATAACGCTCTCCCCCACATGAGTTGTCCCATTCATAGTTCCCCTTGGAAACTTGACACTCATGTTGATTTCATCCCCTAGGATTGGGATTCTCGACAGTATTTTTCACTTCCAAGAATGAACCCCATACTTCTTCCTATCATATTTCTAACCTTTCCAATGGACTCCGTGGGTCGTATCATCCTACACTTGGTACTATTGATTTCACCCCCATAGTTCCATTATCCCTTTATTTCATCCACGATTAGTTTTCCCATCTGTAGATTGTCCTCCATCCATTTACCTAATACATAAACCCACCCATGCGGCCCCCACCCTCCACCAGTTCTCTTTCACAAACTTTTTCTCTAACATTCCAAGCCATCTTTCACTAGGGGACCCATTTCTCTATCTATATACTCAATCCAAATTATTCTTTATTTCTTTGGTAATTGTATAAAGCCCTTGTTTCCAACATATACATAGTTTTTTTAGTCGTCATCCTCGATGGCCTTCTTTTACCTGGAAAAGAAATTGATGTCGCCCTTTGTTGGGGCCTCCACCCTTTTTTCATACCGACATCCTTAACAAACCCCAAATATCCCAAATCCATGTACCGACAATCTCTGAGTTTTCCCACTTTGTTAGCCTCCGGTATAGTTTAACCCCTTTTCTGGTCATCCCCTTAACACTAGATCCTTTTTAACGGTTGTTTCCAATCATCCCTCAACACCCCAACCAAGGGAAGTCTTTAGTATCATAGCATATTGACTTCATCCATGTTACCCATCAGTAGCTCACATCATCTATTAATCAGTGTATTTCAAGAAGCCCATTGCTTCTTGACGTCGCGTTTCCCTTCCTGTCGACATAAACACAGTTTCGAGAAGGGAAACAATATCTTGACTCTCATTACCTTTTCAATGAGGAGTCTCATATGACAAAGAGATACTTATCATCGCTTTCTGATTTTGTTGACCCCCATAACATTCAGCTTCAAAAAAACATCATGTTAAGGTGGGTATTACTATGCGACTGTTGAATCTTTCCATACCAACTGAATACCTATGAATCTGGTAGGCCATAAATGCCTACGAGTCATCGACACTTCTTACCGTCATCCATACTTGATTCAGATCCAGTTAACCATTCATGACCATCATCTGTCATTATCAACCTCCCCCGAGGGCACTGCAACTATCTACATCATCATACCTATTTAGTTACAGTCCCACATTTTGGTTTGATGACACGAGCATGGGGCATGCCCACCTCGTTTGTATACATATTTTATTTTTTCTTCCTAAAGAAAGGTTTGGTGCCCACAATTTTCCTTCTCCCTCCGACGAATCTCTCTTGCAGTCCCTCTGTTTGCTCTTCCACACAATGGCACCATGAACAAAATAAACATTGATGTATTTTGGCTATATGTATGCTCCTAACCTCACACATCAGGGGGCATCTGTTATCATTGAAAAATCTCCTGCATCATTGCGCACAATGGTTGAAGAAAGACATCAATTCCAGCAGCAATTAGTACACCTATAGTACAAAAATCGATAAAAAAGGCATAAAATTATACACTTGGTTCAAAAATTAAAGTACGCAAATTCACCAAAGGAAGCGTGCGCATTGTGCGCATAATTCATGGGCCAACACAACCCTAATCGCACATTGTGATTAGAACGCGTAAGATGTGTGACTGTCTACGAGCAAAGCCACACAGTTCTCATGAATAATGCATTTATGAATCTTTTCATCCTCTCAAACATTTATAGTCTGACCCCCAACATGATTTGACACTACGATCTGAGCGAAATATAGCTTGGAGGTTGGTCAATGGCTATGAAATGCCCTAAAAGGCCCCTTGTTCACACTATGAACCAATTGTATCTTGCCATGAATGTAAACTATAAATATGGGCCATAGGTGTGCTATAAAAATAAGAACTTCAAGGTGTTTTTATGCTATAAGAATTCTTCTTGGAGAATCCTCTTTTCTCTTTGAATCATTCAAGCACTATAGCAAGGGCCATTCCACTCACCTCTTGAGAGGATTGCAATTCTATTTCTTCACAATTGTTACTTTCTGTTGCATGAAGAGAATAGATCTCTATTAGGGAACTCAAGAGACCTCCAAATGAGGAAGAGGGGATTCATAAGTCCTTTCCTTTCTCTACAGTGCTAGCCTATCAATATATTGATCCATTGGTAGCTATATGATTGTCATTTTTTGTTTTTTATGGTTCTAGTTATTGCAAGCTTCTCTAAAATTTATTTCCTTGTTTCATGTGTATTTTGTTATCTAATAAAATCACAAACCTCTGTCTTTTTTATCTTACCTAACTAGGAAAGTAAGTTTTTTTTTTTTTCTCCCCCTTGTGTCAAAAACAACACAACAGATAGCACAATGTAAAAAACCTTACCAATTCAAGAAAAAAAAGCTAAGGAAAACCACCACAATAGAAAATAAGATCCTTCCAAGTCTAGCACATCACTTCCATCAACAAATAACCAATAAGATATCCATAAACACGAGAACAAGAGAGAGAACTAGCCAAAGATAGCAAAAATTTCAGTCCAATCCTTCTCCAAATGGGAGAGTTATGATATAAAATGAGATCTTGTGATCTCTATTTATACAAAATGTCACTAACATAGTTTTTCCACATAATATTAGGGTAAACCACAAGACTAGAGGTCAACAACCCTAATCTTGCCACTTTACAAAAATAATATTAAACAATTCACTTTAAATTCTACTTTTTGCACAAATGAAAACCCTAAGAATGACATCACCCCTTTAGGAGGGATGTTTTGGCACTTTTAGGCAAACACCGAGTTTGATATGGTAGGGTTGGGACTCCAAAGGACATGTGTCTCCAATCCAACCTTATTATTCATGATCCAATGATTTCTTCCTTCAAAACATCCCATCTGTATCCATCACCACCTCAAACCCCTCAAGCATGATGTCAACCCTAGAAAATATGTCATTTTGTCTCTTCTGGGAAAAACGTTTGGCATGTGAGGGCTAGGTAATCTTTGTCAAATCATCTTCTAGGCCTCCAAAGGTAAATATTTCTCATCCTATATGTGGGCCCTTGGAATCCAACCTTTGGGATTTAAGCCCCATGGAAGCCAAAGCTAGGATTGTTCCTCAAAAAATGTCCACCAACTAGGTCCTGCAAAGACAAATAAGCACAACCTCCATGGATATCAAGTAAAAATATCATGATTATTAAATCAAATCAATAAATGACCCGCCTAAGTATGTGCATCAAAGATTACCCTATCAAACAACTAAGTGCTCAAAGACATTATGTGACTTTCCAATCTTGGATGTGGGAGGGTTGACGAGATGTCCTATTGGGTAGATATTTCCTAGGTCAAGGAGTGTTTCCCAAGTGATCCATTTATAATCCATGTAAACTGGATGAAGTGATTAAGGATCAAGACTCATTTGGCATGGGGTTCATGACATACAAGGGGTTGCAGTGTCTCATGCATGGGTGCCTTTGTAGGGGGTGTGTGGCACCTTTGTTTGCTATGCACTTTTTCCAAGCCCATGTTATTGTCATTCGTTGTTTATTTCATGTTTTAAAATATTATTTGAAGGCCATTGTCTTGGCGTGGTGTCTAGATAGCGAGAGTTTCACTCACAAATACCTTGTGTAAATGAAAAGGTTGGCTCATGATGAGACCCCGTTTCTCTCAACAATGCAATTGAGAGCCATTACCTTGTCTTGGTGACAAGATGATGGTAATTCCATAACACTAGATACCCATGATCATGATAGGTCGGCTCATCATGAGACCTCCTATATTCAAACTAACCTCCTAATCATTCTATCATTATTCTTGTGGTTCCCCCTTTTCTTATAGATAAGTGTTTCATTGTTTTCTTTAGGGAACTCTGGGAGAAAATTCTGGAAGGTATATATAAATAAGATTATATATTTTATAGAAAACATCAATCCCTGTAGGGCTTTAGCCTCTTCTTCCCATAGAATTAGGGACAAACCCTTCTTGGGTCAACACACCCTAAAATCCCAAGAGATAAGGAAATATGGGGGGATTTAATGATGGAAAGTGGTAAGTATGGAAGGGAATGGTATGATGGATCTTCAAGGGAGTTCATAGTAGCAAACCCATCTTGAGGAAAGACCACTTGCTAGGGCATAATGTCAACCACCAAGGTGAAACAAGGGAAAATACATAGTTTCCAAGAATATGTAATGAAATCTAAAGCAATCTAAGATACAAAATACTCAAATGAATCAAATATTGAAATTACCCTCACCGTAATACATAAATTGTACCTCATGGAGCAAGGCCCATTTCCTTCCGGAAGCCAGAAGGTGCGGTGGATGCCATCCTGAAAATCCTGATTTGTGTGGTGGTGAGAAGGGTCACCATCTATGCAAGTGGACATTGTTGGTCATGTAGTCTCTCGCCACTCCATATCTACAACATGAGGGACTCGAGACAATATCTCCTTATTTATCCTACAAAACAGGGATAACAAGTTGTAACACCTTTTTCCTCCCTTGACCAGGGATAATTTTAAGGATGGGAATTTATTTTGAACTGTAGAAACCTTGACAAATCTTACTGGTCCTTTATATCTCAACTATAAATTTTTGGCGATATTTTTGTTAAAATATTCAAATTTCTAAGGATTTTATATAGTCTTTATAAACGTTTGGTTGATTTTTAAGGTAAAATAATTTTGTCCTATAGAATGTGGGTGAATAATTTTTAGAATGGTGAATCTTTTTTTGGTAAAAAACATGGAAAATTATCCCATTGGAAAAATTTAGCCCCTAAACGTTTCCCTTCCCTTAACTATAATCAAGAGCTTGAGATCCATCATAGTGCGTAAAACATCATATAGGTGTTCATACCTCGCTTGGAGGCCAAAGATACCTTTTGGAGGCACTAGGTGTTTCTTCAAGGCCATTTTCATGGCCTAGAGCCATAAAATGTCCATTCAGAGATTAATAACCTTAATTTCCTTCCTTTAACATGGTCAATAACCTAAGACCAACCTTGGTGCACAAAACCTCATAATGGAATTGAATGCCAAAGATCCCTTGTAAGGTACGAGATGTATTATGAGAAGCAGGGACTGAATTTGTTACTAAAAGTATCATCATATAGCAAACTATAGAGAACAAGAACACCTAAAATGATATGTTTATTTATATAAATCCAAGTTCACTTGAATATTTGAGGGGGAAACCTCAAGCAAAGAAGAACACAATTACAACATAATTCTCAAGAGAAAATGTTCCCATGCTTTCTACTCCTATTTATATTATTTCTCTATTCTAGGGAACATTCTAGAGGAAAATTTATCTAGAATCTGAGACTTTTATTAAGTCTTCTTACATTAGACATGTTCACATTATTACATGGACCATATTTACTAACTTCATCCTTTATTACATAGAAAACATGGTTATGGGTTAGGGAGGTTAGGTTCCTAACATTCTATCCCCCTTGAAAACAACCTTGTTCTGAAGGCTTCAGATGGGGAAATTGTTGCAGAATAGTAGTCGTCTCCCATGTGGCATCTTTGTTAATGTGTATAGCATCAAACAAATATCTCTATACAATTTTAACTATATTGATGTGTGGAAGTCATCCAAAGCCTTATACATTGAGAATTTACTTTGATTAAAGGAATTATTAAAGTAAAGTTCTTTTATTAGTGAGTTGATTTTTATTTAGAGAATTTCTTTAATTAACATTAGTGAATTAAATAATAATTGTTTATATGAAGTGAGGTGAGAAGTAATCTCAACCATCAATCACTTTGAATATTGAGGTTAGATCATAACTCAATATTATAAAAGTAAGGATAGGTTGAAGGAGAAAGATACTTGTGTGTTGATAAACAAGAGAGAGAAAAGAAGGAATTTGGGTTAGAGGGATGGATAAGGAAGGAATACGAGTCAAGTATATGTTGGATAGGAATATGATTACTTATCTACGTAATTATTTCTAATAAATTATGATTTGGTATAAATGAAGTGTATTAAGCTGGAATCAAAGTGTTGAAGAAAATAAAAGAATTAATCCGCATAAGAAATCAAGCTCATAATTTAACATCTTTATCATCAGATATTGTTCACGTCGGGTATTTGGTTTTTTATGTGTGCAGATACTTTTTCAGCAAGCTTACATCCCCTTCGGGTATATGTTTAACACTGGCATGTAATTATTCACTCTATAATTAATTGCCTATCCCAGTCACACCCTCTGACATTAGGCTTTAGGGTCCGTACATTCATCTCTGCAGTATCTTTACCTCTACCACATTTTGGTATTGTCATCTGATAGCACTCTCCCCGACATGAGTTGTACCATTTATATTTCCCCTTGGAAACTTGACACTTATGTTGATTTTATCCCCTAGGATTGGGATAAACAAGAGAGAAAAAATGACTTTTGGTTAGAGGGTTGGATAAAGGTAGTTATATGAGTCAAGTATATGTTGGATAGGTGGATAAGGACTTCAATCTAGAGATCAGTTCAAGGAGAATATAGAACATAGATAGTCACAAGTGGGTTTCAGCATATTGGAGCCGCATCAGCAAGGTCGCATCACAGGGAGTAACATACATTCGTTGAATGTATGTATGCATGTTTTAGTGGATACATGTGTGTGTATGTGGTTTTTATTAAGGAAAGGCACACATGAAATACCGAGGTCGTAAAGAAGATAAAGAGTTGCTAGGGCTTGTAGGTACTATCTAAATAGTTTTTTGTATTTCTCCTTTGGCCATTATCCTAGGTACATGAGCCTTTGTAAGCTTTTAAATTATTAGAATGATAAGCTTAGTTAATGGGTAGAATATCTTTGTGTATTATGGTTGAGATTTTGGTTTCCAATATTTCTTTCGCTATCCTTATTTGAGTAGAATATTGAAGAAGTATATGTTGTTTTGTGAGCTACTAATTTGACTTATAACAAGGAAATCACCAGATAATAAGATACCTAGGTGTGAGAGTAATATATTTCAACATGATATCATAAAAGTCAATCTGAGAGGAAGATAGATCTCATATCCATAATAGTTTATAGTATATCTTCAAGGATATCTTTGTAGATCCATAGCCAATAGTTAGAAATCAAGGGTCAAATTTTAGGGAAACAACAATACTAAGGAAGAACTAGGGTTTTATAGTTGTATGGAGTTGTATACAAGTTGCAGAAGGAATAGTCACATACATACATGGGTTTCTTTGGAGACAGTCATGTATGTGTGGGTTGTAGTGATCACATGTGCGTACATACATGGGTTTCAATAAGGAAAGTCGCATACATATGTGGGTTTCAGTGGTGACATGCGTGTACAGTGTCATACAACTTAGTACATGGGAATTTTCAACAACATGTTATTTCCAAAGTCATTTATGAGCTCTGAGGGATGGAATTGATAATTATGAGAGTTTAAGACATAATGGATTGAGCATCCAAGTTCCTATATTGGCAATAAGAATGGATTGTGGCCTTGAAAGAGTTGACCTTTGGGAGTTAGTGGACAAAGAGGTTGTTCCACTGACAAATCTGTTAACTTTGGTAGCTCACGGGAGGAAGGAAATGAAATCTTAGAGGTTTATCTTGGATTTAGTGAAGGATCATATTATTCCTCACCTATCTAAGAAGAATATGAATAAATAGTTGTCTTATTCCTTTGTAGGTTTATTCTAGAGAAATAACATGAATAAGAAGATGGTATTAAGAAATAAACTCAAATATGTGCAAAAGTCTAGATCTGAAAATGTTACCTTTTATTTTGTCATGATAAATTAGGTACTTGATCAACTTGTAGCCATAGGGGATAAAATGGATGATGTAGAGATAATTTATGTGGCATTAAATGGTCTTCCTGATTCTTGGGTACCATCTGTCAAGGTAGTTTGCTGTCGGGAAAAACTCTGAGATTGGAAGAGGATTTAGGATGATTGCATGTTAGAAGAGACTCAGGAGGATTCTAAAGCATGAGATAAGGGAGATGAAGAGGAGGACAACTTATTGCTTGAACGTAAGACATGGAAATGGTTCCAAGGGTAATAGTTAGGAGTCAACATCACATCTAGGTAAGAAGGACTTGATTAAAATCAAGTGCTTTATGTGCCACAAGTATGGGCACTATTATGATCCAAGGGGAGCATATATAGGGATAAATTTATATGATATGACCCCAAGTGGGAGAATATATGGGTTTAAATGTACATGTAATGTGTAAATGTATATGTACTAGGGTGATCCATATAGTAAAGGGGCCTCGTATGTAGGTGTGAATAAATATATATAGAGATCATGTATTCATTATTGTAGACATTTGAATGGTGATGTATGAATGTCATTGGTTATGTGGAAAATGTTCTCCTATTAGTTAAGGAATTATTGTGTAAATTATCGATATTGGAGTTGTGCTCTAGGCTCACATTTTGTACATGGTGTGTACCTATGTTATGTTATGATAATTTAATAATTTGGATGATTACATTTGGTATCAGAGCATCGATCCTAGGGTTTTGCCTCCTCAAGAAAGTCATCTTGGAATTTTTTGTATAATTTTTTTTGGAGCCACTTCAGAAATATAAACTTGGAGGATGGTTTGAAGACATATCATGGAACATGTAATAAAAGTTTCAGCTTCTGCTTCGTTGCACTTTCGAAGATACACCCTATGCAAGATATGGTTTTTAACTAGTCCTGTAACTAGTCTCAAACAAGTGTTCCGAGTAAAATAATCATAACATCTTCATAGATGATCTAAATTCCATGAGACCAATTGAATTGGAAATCGTACAGTTTATTTTATTTTTTGTGTGATTTCTAGAATAAAATATCAAGTATTGGGCGCATGGCATGTTGTACAAATTCACTTTCTAGGAAAGGCCAAAAATCAAAAAGGTTTGAGAAAGTTACCATAGCTTCCATTTGTCACACCTAATTTTGTTTAGACCTATGTAATTTTAGAGAAGATACTTCAGAGTATTATAGGTCAAAAGTTTGGACTCATTGGGGAAAAAATTCAAAAATACGTCAGAAGGAAAGTCAGCCATAACGACATGCTTCAAATCATGGTTTTAAAGGTATGTTCATTTAAAAGTATGATAACTTTTGTTTTTCCCTTTGGAGAAAGCAATTTGCATGATATTCAATTGAAACATTAATGAATTAAACGTTGAGGGTCAATGATGCAGATAAACTAAGGGACAAAACCTAGGACTCACACGGTCTAAGGAAGAAGCTTATGTTGTACAGTTGATGCCTTTTTGAAGAGTTTTTTTTTTTTAACTCATTGCATCATTTTTTGGAATATGTGTGTTTTTGTGCGTGCTTTTGGAGGCGATTTGTTTTTGTGCGGCCTTTAGCAGGAGATTACTTGTAGGAATTCTCTTTTCCAAGGAAAGAATGTGAAAATTTTGAATATTAGGACTTGTCCAAACAAAATAGTAAACTAATATTCAAGATTTAACATTTTTCAGGGAACAATAGTAAAGTTCTAAAAATTAGTACATCTTTAGCCCTAGGCGTTGAGAAATTTAAAGGTTTGAGATTCTGACATCTTAAGACAAGGAATTTTAATGACCTGGTTGTGTTTTGAGCTGAGCAAGAAATTCTTAAAATTTTCTCTTCTTTGAGATATTATTTCTAAAATTTTAAGACACTTGGACTTGTTTGAGGCGAGGTTGTTTCAATCCACTAAGGTATGCATTTTTTTGAATGAGAATTTTTTATGCCTTGGAGATTCAGAGGTTTGTCCTTGTTTTTGTTAAGGTTTCCTACATTTTTACCCTATGTACGGTGTGTTTGTTGTGTTCGATCATAGGCATGCTATATTTGGACATTTTGTCTCATTTTATGGAAGGATTATATTATTTTGACAAGGTGTTGTCTTTTCTTTTCTGTATTTTTCTTCCTTTGTTTTTATTGTTTGTTTTTATATTTCCCACACCTTATAATAATTATATTTTTATGTATTTTTCTTTCTTCGTTTTTATTGTTTGTTGTTATGTTTCCCACACCTTATACTAATTATATTTTTAAGTATTTTATTTTACTCCGGATGTGGAGGGATTTGGTAAAAACTATGATCCTTTAAAGAAACATACATAAAACGTTGAAATCCTAGCAGTGTATATGTGTTGTATAGAAAACATATGAAAATATTCTATAAAACTATAAGAAGTTGAAATTAATCTTCTTTTGAAAATTCGTATATATTTGTAGGATATGTAAAAATATTTTCCAGTTGTAAATATAAACCAAACTATGATCCTATCCATGGATGTTTTCAAGTACTTTTATTGAGCATACTTACAATTATGTTTAAACATACACTTTTTCTTTTGATTATATCTTATACCTATTGTGAGGAAACTTGAGGAATTTCAAAGGTTAGGTTTGATCGTGTAGCCTTTTGTTCGTGTATGTGCTCCAGGAAACAAGAACTGGACTTTGCGTAGTCTATTTAAGATCGTTTCCATTTTCCCATACTGTTGGCTTGTTTTTTTTTAAATTGCCTCTTATTCAAGTGCTTTTCTCAATTACAGAGTCCTGGTTTATTGAAAATAGTAGAGATATTTACATCCCTGTCTATATTTTCCCTCATAAATTTTTGGGAAGGATATTCATATGAAACATTCTTATTTGCATTCGAGGAAAGAAAACTTGAATGAATATCCTATTTGCCTGGAGGTATACTTTGGTCACTTGCAACTTACTTTCTTTGTTCGTTTTTTGTCGAAGTAAACAAATTTATATGATGTCGGTTTCCTGCTTGTTCATAAAAATTTTCTACATTATCGACTGCATTTTTTTTCCAACTATAAATAGCTACAACTATACATAAAAGTGAAAATTATAAAATTCATACATTACAAAGATCCAACTAGTAACTTGGAGTTTGACATCTTCGTTCAAATGGAGTTGAATGTTATTGAGATAGATTTCCTTAGTATATTATATGCGTATGTAGAATGGTTTTGGTCTTGCCATACTTTATATATGAATTGACTTGAATTTAAAAAAATACCTAAGGTAATATAAGAAACTAAAGACAAAATAATTCAAAAGGCCTTATAAATGGGAAACAATGGATCCAAGTAAACTAAGAAAAGATATGGGGACAATTAAGGATTAGACAATCATTGGGCTACAAAAAATGTAAAACACTAGATCTCTAGACCTACAAGTTGCAATTGTGAAGGCCACCAGTCATGATGAAGTTCCAGTCGATGAAAAATATCTACAAGAAATTTTGCACCTCACTTCTTATTCAATGGGTTATGTGAGCGCATGTGTAGTAGGCTTGTCTAAACGCCTAGGAAAAAATCACAACTGGGTAATCGCACTGAAAGAAAGAAGTTGGGATTATTCATAGGTTTTTGCGTGATGGTGATCCAAGTTTTGAGCAAGAAGTGATTTATGCAACAAGGCTACGCATGTATGCCTCATACATTGATGAGTGTCGTGATTTCTCAGTTGTTAAAAAAAAATAGATTAATGGTATATTTAACAACAGGTATCAGAGGATGGGATACAATGCTAATGCGTTTGGTAGTGGAGATTATGGGAGTAACAGATACAATAATCACACATCTGGTTGCATTTATTATGAAGTCTTTGGGAAAGAAGAAACATTGCTAGCCAATGGTCAACCTATGGAAATATGAGATATGAAAACGAAAATGATTTTTGACAAGCTATACCATTGGCTAAGGGTTTTGGAACATTTGATTTATTTTCTCTCTACGGGTACAACAAAGAGTAAGAGATTGGTCCAAATTGCTTTTTATTCCATTGTTATGGAGAGCTTTCAACTTTATGGTGATATTTGTGATGAGTTGGAAGTTATCCTTGATATATTATTTGACATGGAGTATTAATATTTTGTCAAGGAATTTGAAATGCATTCAAGAGCACCAATGAATGTTGGAGAATTGGAATCCATTTATAACTTCTGCAAAAATATGGGAGTGCAAATGATTTCAGAGAAACTACTTGAGGAATTGGAGGAGTTTCTAAGTGATAGGTCATCTTCTCGCAATCAAAGGCCCAAGAGTCTAGAACCAGTGCTAGAGAAGTTGCAAAGTTATGGCCTGAATTCATAAGAACCACTCAAGGATTTAAATAAAATGAAATCACTTCCAGCTCTTGGAGATGATGCAAACAATGAACTCGAGGAACACCAAATGTCAACAAAATAACCTTAGGCAGATTTAGTCCCTACCAGAGGGACTATAAAAATGAGTCACTCCTTGACTCCCTATTAGTTCCATGTTTGACTTAAAACTTTTGTTGATTTACAATGTTTAACTTTGAAATATTTTTATTTTAATTAAAATAAATAATTATCTCCTATATTATTGGATCAAGGTATTATTACCTAGTTGGTGGAATGCACTAATAAATATATCCCTAAATTAATAAATACATCCCTAAGTCGTCAATCCCCACACTCTGCGTTGTGCAAGCTCCATCATTTGTCTCACGCTCAGAACTCATTAGCTCTACCTCATTATATTATCTCACCGACTATGTGCCTTCACTCCTTTCTTCAACATACATAGTTCCCATCACCATTGGGTGCATCGCTCTACCTCATTATATTATCTCACCGACTATGTGCCTTCACTCCTTTCTTCTACATACATAGTTCCCATCACCATTGGGTGCATCGATTAACATCTACAAGCTATGACATATGTCTCACCCTAGGAAACCTCATTGTAACCCTGAGAAAGAAATCTTCCAAAGGTAAGTGCATTCTTTCAACTTTTCAAGTCTCCTTTTCCCATAGTTATATGGGATGGGGGAGGAAACTCCTTTTTTATATCATTGTTTTGTTCATTTTCAATGAAAACAATTAAGACTCATAGAATGTATTCATCTGCATGTTTATATAATTATTCTTTTCATATTTTTGGTACTCCGCTTTTTCCTTTTGGAGGACTATTGAGTGTATGGGTATTTAAATTCTCTCTTTTCAAATTGTACAATATTTTCACTAATTGTAGGAGGTGATCATCAAAATAGTGAACCAACGTATAATAAGATCATTTTAATTTAAATATTTTTAAGATTCCAATTAACAACATTAATATGAAAACCTATTTTAAATTATTTCAACATTGTCATTCACCCTTGTAGTGGGTATGCTAGTATCATATTATATTCAAATTTATTTTATATTATTTCTATTAATGCTATACTAAAATGTTATATTAAATTAAAAGTTATATTATATTAATTTATATTAATGTTTGTATTAATTTATATAATTGAGTGCTTGGCCTTGATCTTAAAATTAAATTATTGTTATTATTATTTTGTTTGTTAGTTTGCTTGTGACATGTGGGAGTAACCGGTGGCTAAGAAACCATGACTCAGAGGCATCTAAGCCATCAAAGTCACCTTGGGATCACACCCGGCCTGAGCCACACCAACCCTTAACATGGGTAGATTTTGTGCCCACGTTAACATCACAGAGCGCCTTAACATCACGGAGCGCCTTAACAACACACTCTGACTGTCCTAGGGGAAATTATTATTATTATTATAAAAAAATAATAAAAACATTAAAACAAGTTAAATTAATAAAAAAATATTATAGTTTGACTAGGGACATCTCAAGCATCAATGAAAGTCACTACTAACATTTTGGGAGCTTAGTATGATTTAGAGAGCTTGAGAGCTTCAAAATCAAGGAAATGAGAGATTTGAAACAACAATTTTGGAAACTTGGGAGCTTCAACATCAAGGAAATGGGAGCTTTGGAATTTTTTTATGAAATAGACAACTTTAAAATAACTTTAAATTTTTGATATTAATAAGTAACAATTTTCATATTATTACATTAAAATGTAAATATTTTTATTCCATTATTACAAATACATAATTTATTACAAATAATTTTGTTATATTTATTCAAAATATCACTATTAGCCATCGCCTAAACTACATGTAAATATTATTTCAAAAATTATCTAAATAAAAAAACTCCATAATAGTCACTTTATTATTGTGGATATGAAAAATATGCATGTATGTTTTCATTCAAGCCCGGACTTAACATGAAATTTGGATAAATCAATACCCTCTCATTGGTAAGCATTTAGCATTTCCTTGACTTCTATCAACCAACCATATCATTGACTTTTATTGTATTTTCATATTACAATAGTGCTATTATTTAGCTTTTTCCAATATAAACAAGGATAACACTTCAAATTTACAAAGATGTTTGAATTTTATATATTTAATGTTTAATTTTAGAAAGATGTTAAAATTTTATATATGTATGCACATTAAATTAATAATTTCAATATTGTAGTTTATATTTTGATCCCTCTGATAAGATGAATTTATGTTGGTATAATACATTGATATTAAATCTCTCTCTCTCTCTCACACACACACACACATATTTTTATTATTATTTTAATGGGTTATGTTACATGAACATCTGCACCATACTAACTATAGAGATCCTTAGCTTCAATAAATATTAATTATCTCAACATAAATATATTAATAATAATAATTTAATAAATATTAATATATTAAAATATGAATAAACATAACATTAAAAATTGATTTGTTCCTTCTCATGAGAGAGACTACTAGGGTTTAACCCTGCTAAGTGTCTTTGTGTGAGTGGCCTGCATCTAATTCATGTTTTTTTTGTTGGCCATAATGTTTTCAATTTCGTAGTCTAGTGCCTCCTTTTTATTTGTCTCTTATGCTTCAAGAAGTCCCTTTCGTTGTCATTCCAATAAGAAATAATGATGAGGAAGAGGAAGAATATTACATATCCATGAGTTTGGTGTGTTGTTTCAATGGTTTGTGGATAAAGTTAGCTTATCTCAATAGTTGGATCTCAGTTACCTGGATCTGTATCATGTAGTAGAAAGATTTCATTCATCCTTGTGCCAAAGGATTCTTTATTTTGGATTTCAACATCGAGGAGGATCAAAATATGATTCTCAACTCAATTCCATGGTTTTGGGGAAACTCAGGTTGGTGCATGAAACCATCGAATCCTTCTTTGAATCCTGGTACTAACATTCTACTTCCCGATATTTCCTTGCACTTTTGGGGTTTACCCTCTATTGAAGCCATATCTTCAACTTTGGGAAAGTTCCACTTTGCAAGCCATGAAACTACAAGGAACACCACCTCCATTTTTTCACGTATCTACATGGAAATGGACTTCAATAAAGGATTCACAACTAAAATTATTCTTACTGCAGATCTTGTTTTGAAACGGGTCACCTTGAAACCCATTGTCCAAAGGGTCTAGGAAGAATAGAAATCTTCAGAAATCCACTTGGTGGGTGGGATCTAATGACGACCATCAAGTAATCTCAAAGGAATGTGGACAACCTCCTAGCCAGATCGTCCTCTTCATCCAACTCTCTTATCTCAAGACTCACACTAAGAATCCATTCAAAAGACAAAGAAATAGGCATATTCACCTGTTTCGAATGTGGTCTTCTCCTTAGCCATGGGCATGCTAGGCAGATCAGGTTGATGATGTTGAGGTATTGGATCAAGAAAAAATAAAATCTCTAGGTCAAGACAATATAGGAATTATAGGCATCACAAATACCTCAACATCTGCAAATGAATTTTGGACAGTAGTAAAAAAGAAGAAGAAACCACATGTAACATCACAACCAATGGTAACACGAAGTCAGGCAAAAAGAGAGCTCTTCCCCAACAAATTAATTTAGATGTAATGTCTCTTCACTTTTATCGTCAAAGTCTCTTTCCTAGTGTATTCAGTAGGTTGTTCTAAGTAAGGTTGTTCTATGTGAAATTTTCTTTTCAGTATTTGAAGCTTGTAATAGTTATTTATTGGAGGCCCCAAATTGACACAAATTTTGTAAAACATTGTAAGTCCTCAACAATTTTTCATAATTTTTATGAAAAAAGAATATATAAATAAATATATTAATAATAATAAATATTAATTACTTTTAAGAAATATACTATAGAAAAAAAAATTAATATAATAAATATATATGCTTATACATACATATTAATATTATTAATATCTTGTTGCTAGTATATTACATAAGGTAATACATCTATTTATACAATTTTGTGTAAAGCTTAACCATTGATCTTGATTAAAGATCAAAAGCTTTGATTCAGATCCACTATTTCAATCTGCCTTATTAGAAACATTATGAAACGAAAGGAGAGAGAACATAATTCCTTACTTCACTTTTCTTTTACATAAAAGAACGCATGAGCCATGTATGACATAATATATTCTAAGAGGCTCTCGACTTTTGATAAAGCCGAACAAAGCTTACTAGCACATATTCCGCGTTCTACTTATATGAAAGTTTTATGTAACCATGTGAATGCCAAAAGAAACAAACAAAATTCCACCATCGTGACTTCTCGGGATGCATTTGGAAATCATGTTTGTAATGCAATCGTGGTAAGCTTTTAATTACCCAAAATTTTATGTTTGGAATTGAATCCATTGCTACTGTATCATAGTTAATCTGAGATCACAATTAATCTTTAGAATATTTATTAAAAAAAAATTGTTGATTTATATACAAAAACATGTCAAAGGTAAACTTGAGAAATATTCTGACTATATATCTCCATTTGGTTATGACAAATATTATTGCTTAACCCTATTTAATATTAAAGTGATTTAAAGTTTTCTTCCATACTCCTTTTCGTTGCGCCTATAATTCAAGACAAACGATCATCTCGTCGGAAACAGAGTTGCCATTGAGATCCCTGCTGACTGAAATATTTATATTTCGCCGTGTATGGCATTTTTGCGAAATAAAACCCGATAATAATGGATGATTATGGTCCGCCACGGAAGCAACCAATTAATGCCACATATTAAAAAATTCTAATAATAGACGAACATGACGGAGACTCGAATTATGAACAAGCTAACTCCTCAATTCCAATTCCGTGTCTTTGCCGATTGTAAATTTGGGTTATTGGAGGGCGACGAGAAATGTTAATGATTAACTTTGTTGCTCTGATTTATTTTATTCTTTAAATACAAAATAAATGAAAATATGCATAAAAATATTTAAATAGGTTTTTTTCTTTAAAAATTTAAGGTTAAATTATTATAAAAAATAATTTTAAATTTAATTATATTAATTTAATTGATTCAACAAAAAAAAATCTTTTTATTTCAATAAAACCTGAAAAAGAGCATTATTAAACTTTTATTTGAAAATTCAAATTACTTTTAATTGATAATTACTATTCAATTCAAGTTCTTCGTTTTTATTGAAATTTCAAATTACTTTTAATTGATAATTACTATTCAATTCAACTTCTTCCTGTATCAAATTGTCTTATAACAAAATACTACTCTCAAAAAAATACTAACAAATTTTAAAATATTAAAATGATAAATATATTGTTTCACTTTTCCCATTTATTATTTAGTTTAAATCATCTGTAAACTAAATTGCATTCTTTAAATATATGAATAGTAATTTATAAAAGACTTATTTTTTATCTGATTTTATCCATTTTAATGTATATTAATTCCCAATTCTTTTAAAACAGGATTCTCATATTTCATATTAATCTATAATGTTCTTCTATCCAAAACAAATGTTAACCTGTGTTAAAATTAATTGCATTTTTTAAATATATGAATAGTAATTTATAAAAGACTTATTTTTTATCTGATTTTATCCATGTTAATGTATATTAGTTCCCAATTCTTTTAAAACAACTTTCTCGTATTTCATATTAACCTATAATGTTCTTCTGTCCAAAACAAATGTTAACATGTGTTAAAGCTTCATGTTAATAAGTATTAATTTAGTCTTAATGTTTACATGTTAAAGGTGTAATAAGAAAAGTGTGGATTACATAAGAAAAGTGTGGACTCTAGTCATTATATTGATTGGAAATGCTCTACTTAAAAACTTAGAAATGGGATGTGAATGATTTTTTCATTAAGTGAGATAATTAAACTAATTCATTGAGATTCCTCCTCCTTAACTTATCAATGAAGTAAGATGATTACTACCCATCCTTTTGTAATCATAGTTTATTAGTGGCATGCTTCTTACTTAGTTTAGGTGGGAGACCAATAAATGTAATGATCTTAAATTTTTAAATTCATCTTTATTTAATTTTTCATCACTTACTAAGTTATTCTCAATTTTTCCATAACTTCTTTTTCATAGAAAAGCACTTTCCTTATTTTAACAAGGGTTGCATGGCAATGCAGTCCTTTCCGAGTAAGTTTGGAAATACATGTTGAACAATGAAACTTAATATAACTAAATGCACAAGTAATGAATATTTTTTGTCAAAATATAATAATTGAGGGTTGTTTGTTATTCAAAATGTATAATGAATGGTAAACTGAATGGAACTATAATATTTATAAATATAATAAATATAATAATAAATAATATATTAGATAATAAATATAATATAAATATAGTAATGCATAATAATAAATACATAATACAACTTTTTATATTTAGGTGTGGTGATTGGTGAAATTCATTGATTTTGTAATTAATTCTACATATTGAAAGACTTGAAGGGAGCAATAACACTTCAATTCTATCAACCAATTAGAAATGAGAAACGAAAATATTTTTATTATATCCAAAAATATATATTTGTTTTCCTATGTTAAACATTACATTGCATACATAAATTTATGGTCAAAAGTAAATTAATGTCACATCAAAAACAAAATCATTGTTATAGTCCCATGGCAGGGACTAATAAGAGACCAATAAATAATGTTAATACCGAGTTTAGTTTCAATTGTAAAGTGGTAATGGGTTTTCAAACAAATACCATCATTAATGGAAATGACGATTTTTGTAAGAGGCAATATGTTGAATCATGAGGAAAAACACTAACGAGACCATAATTTGAGCTGAGAGAATCGTGAGTTTAGGGTGCTCGAAAATGATAAAGGATCGATATCAACTTTAAACTTCCTATTGGAACTCGAACATATTCGTTCACTGTGGTGAAATCCAAACATATTAAAAATATTACAGAATCTCAACCAGGTGTTAGGTAAATTTTAGGGTTAAACAACATGATATAAGGTAGGATTCAATCTACTACAATATGTGTTAATTATATCAGTAACCTCAAGAGTATGTGACTGTACACTACCAGCTATTCTGGCCAGCTGTACAAGTTATTTAGGATTTCTTGTTTCGTTTCTTGATCTTCTTGATTTGTTCAACCCTATTTAGCTCAAATATTTTCCATTAATGAATATACTCGATGCTATGCGCTCTGCTCATTCCTAATTTCAATTTTTTCTTCTCTGTTTTATCTTCTTTGCTTCTCATTTTGTCATGGTATTAGAGCTTAGGATGTAAGCCTCTTCACAGTGTCTGTAGAGAAGCCTGATCATAAGAAGAAAGAGCATAGAACTTACATTGCCTCACAGATGAGAGCACGAGATGCAAGATTCTTCACAAAGCTTGGAGAGCAATTTGCAGTCCATGAGTACACCCAAAATATCGTTGGAGAAAGCAATCACGAGGAAGTCGAAGTTGTAGAAGGATCAAACAATTAAATATTCGTGAGCATTTAAAGAATTCATGAAGTTCTTTCTTAAGAAGAAAGTTTGCAGAAGAAGCAAAGGAGAAGCTACTTCACTCGTAAGATTGGACGCTGCGGGAACAAATTTGAGCCTTTAATTAATCTTAGAAATGACGAGCCCGCATGTAAGCATAATTTTTTTTTAGCCGTAAGATCTTAGTGTGAGAAAGATTAGCCGACAGATCAAGCAAAGATTAAGCCATGACCGTCAGATCTCATCAAAGAGAGATCAATGGTGGGGACACATTATGAGGATCGGGAAGCAAATTAAATTTTCTACAAGTTGTGAGCCCATTATCGCTCAGGATCGTTGATCTTGCTAGATCAACAGATAAACGATGGATATCGATTGTGCTACGAACACACATCTTCGCATTGTGGGGATCGGAAAGAAAATTAAAGCGTGAGCAAGTTGTGAGCCCGCAATCACTTAGGATCATTGATCTTTCTAGATCAAAAGATCAATGGTGGATATCAATCCAACCTTGGAGGAGCATATTCGCTTTGTGGAGATTAGGAAGGAAATTAAAGAGTGAGCTAGTTGAGTCTCTGCAATCACTCGTGGTCGTTGATCCTCAAACAAGTGACACGCGTGAGATGATCTCGTACTCTGGGAGGAAGCAAGCAAAATATAAGGAGTAAAGGACTCCCGAAAGCCAAAATCTCCGAAGAGCCGAAGTAGATCCATTTCGTTGATCCAAGTGGAAATGTGGTAAGAGATCCTGCACTCCTGCGATAATCACTTTGAAAGGAAGACGGATGTGAGAAGATAAAACTCTTGAAGTCGTGAAGCCCAAAGTTCATTTGGACCATCCATCATCGAGGACACGCAGTGCTAGATCTCACACTTCGAAGAATTAGCACTACGGAAGTTTTTACATAGTGAGATTTACTCGAAGTCCTGAAGTAAATCTAAGCCATTGAATGCTAAGGACACGCGTCAATAGATCTATCACATCTGAAGGTTAACACTTCAGAAGTTTTTGGTGTTGTGAACCTCGGAACACTCGAAGCTCGAAGTTCCAAAGTCCGAAACAAATCATGTCCGTCGATCGAAGCAGAGGACACGTGTCAGAAAATCAGTGCTTCATTGGTTCATTGTTCGAGAGAAATAGAAAAAGAAGGTAATCAAAGTCTTGAAGCCACAAAGGCGCGAAGTAGATCTACACCATTGAAGCCAGAAGGGACATGTCTTACGAGATCCCACACTTCAGAGATAGATCACTTCAGAGGAGAGTCAGAAATGTAAACCATGAACTCCCGAAGCCTGGTATTTTGAAGTTAATCTCAATCGTTCAATCAAGAGGCCACGTGGAGGAAGATCTTGCACTTTAGAGATTCACACTCTGGAGGTTAGTGCATATTAGCATTTGGAGATTCTCGAATGCTAGAGTTCCAAAGAATATCTTGGTTGTTCGTTTGCAGAGGCCTAAGGATCATTGGATGTACACCTCTATGAATAATTCACCTCCTCGACACTTCGCTAGTATTGTGATTGCGAGTGGTGAAACATCTCTGAAGCCCAAACTCTCGAAATAATTCTGAGTTGTGGATCTCGATGAGTAATTGAGACCGTCGATCTCTTCCCTTGTTCGGAGGTCCGTGAGTTCGGAGGCTTGCAAGGTAAGAAAGGAATATCGTTCGGAGCCCCAAAGGCATGAATTCCTGAAATAACTAAGGAGCATTGACCTCAAATCAACGAGCATCGTTGATCTTTGTAACACATCCTTTATTCACCAATTCAGCTGTTTGAAGGAACTGAGACCTTCATGCATCTTAACACTAGAAGCTCGAAAGCCTGAAGCACTTAGTTCTCAGCCCCCGATCACATGAGAAGTTGAACTGTATATTTTTTTTGGTTCTCGAGTAAAATCAGAAAGGCAAATTCTACCATTAGAGGGGCTATAGTTGCTAAATAATAGAGGTGAGGGCTCTACCTCCATAGATCTCGTGCTCAGATAGTCACATCCAACTAGATCAAATTTAAAGAAGTGGTCTACCGCATGTTTTTCAGCCCGAGGTCACACAGAGTATTTCGTAGACCTGGTTTTACGCGCAACAAACAGGTAAAGAACAAAAATCCCTCACAATATCTTATGCTCAGATAGTCGTATACAACAAGGTCCATACCATGAAACAAGAAATTTCTTTTGGATCTAATTTTTTTAAAAAGGCTAGAGCCCGAATTTCGTTGTCTATTTGCATCAAGTAGTATCAGTGTGACACGATAGAATAGTTGATCCACAAGTGTGATCAAATTTGGTGAATGAAAAACCAAGAATGTTGTCATGGGTCAACAAAGACGACTCAAGAAGTCGAGAAGAGATCTCAAAAAGATCAGGAAAGAAAACAACAAATATATGACAAAATATTTTGCAAAGTTAAATGAAGATGTTCCAGTTGTACCTGACGAGGTCACGCAATAAGAATATCAAAGGAAAATTTATGATATTTGGAGAAACATCAGCATGAATCTACCATTACCGCCATAGTATAATGGTAAGAATTTTGAATTTTGGTTTGTTAGAATGAATACGTAATTGCATCTTGTAAACTGTTATCATAATCTACATGATCAGGAGAGGGATGCGTTAGCATTGCAGATCATCCAACAAGCCTTGGATGACAGTATGTTGCACAAGGTTGCAACAACGACATCTTTGGAATAAGTTTAGAGTATGCTAGAAACATATTACATTGAAAGAGGGAGAAACAATTTATCGAATGTTTCCACTCTGGAAGAAGCATCTGTGTCTGAACCAGAGCTACCAAAGGAATATAATGTAGGAGCATCTATGTCTGAAGCAGAGCTACCAGAAGAAAATAATGAAGGAGCATATCTGTTTGAAGTAGAGATACCAGAGGAACAAAATGAAGGAGCATCTGTGCCTGAAGAAGAGTTACCAGAGAAAGAGAAAAAAGGTGCATCTATGTGTGAAACAAAGCATAAGAAAATTGTGGAAATTGACGGTGAAGCTATCAGTACAACAACCTGCATTGATGAAATTCTTTCAATCATGTTTGTTGATGAAAACAAAGGATCAACATCAATAATCTTTGATGAACATTGTGCATACATTGGCCTCTTTGAAACTGAGGTAAGAAATCTTGAAATCGAATTTGATGACGATAATCTGTCTTATGATGAGTGCCTTCCAATAATGGAAGAGAAGAAAAAAAATTATGAATTGATGTTTGGGGGAGAAAGCCTACTTGGCATTCAGAACCAAGTGGATGATTTGGTGACTACATAAGCAGTGCTTGAAACAAGGTTTGATGACAAAATCATTCAAACCAGTACACTTATGAATGCCAATAAAACTAATGTTGATGCAGATTTGAAATGGATTGAACAGTCAATATATGATGATGATGATGATCATAACGGCTCTTAGAAAGAACAAAAAGAAGAGAACCAATATGGTTCCTCTTGTAATCTTTTATATTAGATTGACAAGTTGTTTGAGTATGCAAGTGAGAAGTGAAAATAAGAAGATGAAAACATGGATGAGGATCTCAATGAAGACCAGTTTGAAACTATTTTCATGCAATGGAGTTTTGAAGAAATCATATTTTATTCCGAGTTAATGTGGAAATAGTCTGTTGACTGTGTAGCCCAAGCTATGAAGGGCATTGATGATAGTTTGCAGTGGTGGCATCACCTCAGTCTCAAAGAGAAATTTGTTGCAGAGGAAGATGAAAGAAACATGCACAAGCAACCTGATCAAATTATGAATATGAAGTTACAGTGACAAAGACAAAAGGCAAAGCATAGAGCCTTCAGTATCAATGCCAAAATGAAAAAAATGACGAGATTAGAACAACACAGAGTTTGGAAGAAGAGAAAGAAGAAACCCAGCTCAAGTACAGCTCAAGTACAGCCCAACTGAGACATAGACCAACATGCATTTTCCTTTCTGAATTCCTTTTTGTTTGGTAAATCCACATTTTTTGTTTCACAACACTTAGGCTTTATTAGTGTTGGTGTTTATAACTCTTGAGTTTAAGAGGGAGAGTTAATTATATCAGTGACCTCAACATTATGTGACTGTACACTGCAAGCTATCCTAGCCATCTATACAAGTTAGATAGGATTTCTTGCTTCGTTTCTTGATCTTCTGGATTTGCTTGAACCTATTTAGCTCAATTGTTTTCCCTTAATAAATATACTCGACCCTATGCGCTCTGCTCATTTGTGTTTTCAATTTCTTCTTCTCTGTTTTATCTTCTTTGCTTCTCATTTTCTTCTTTGCTTCTCATTTTGTCAATACGGACTTGATTGATGCTAATCAGAAAATCTTAGGTAAACTTATGCTATGACGATATAGCCATTTGAAAATCGATTGCACAGTAATTTATTCGATGCGTTATCAGATAAGGAGATTTAATATGGCATCTCGCGATTTAGAAAACAAAAAGGCCCAACCGTCAACTACAACGATCAAATTTCGTTACAATTTAATAATCTTTGAAAAGTTTCTTTCGTGGTATTTTCACACGCTCATCAAACTCCTGAGCGAGACCCATATATTTATAACGCAGCTACCTAGTACCCACTAATCAGAAGATTGAAGCATTTGAAATATTGCACAAATAGAACGAAGTCAAACTGAGTCAATCTGTAAGCGGTTCCATTACAGATTGGAAAAAAGTTGTTGAAAGAGAAGTTAAATATTTTATCAACAACGTTTTCTGAAAATGAATACAAAACCGCGAGAACGTTTTGTGAAAATATAGATATCATTAAACAGCGTGAAACTATAAGTTAAAGGAAAACGAAGGTTTCACGGAGAACTTCGTCTTTTAATATGCTATAACAGTTCACAGCAAATAGCTTGGGAATGAACCTACATTCTTGTCTCTGAGTATGTTTTTAACTGACAAACCGAGTCAAAGTTTCTCCTCAATATATGCATTACAATACTTTCTCATTGGCGCTCACGCCTTGGAACGTCCAGTTCCAGAAGTCATGAAACTAACTCCTCTACTTCCAAATTCTTCTTGTTGTGGTGATTCAGACTCATTTTGAATGATCAGCTGTTCATTCAACAGCCAAATATCATCGTCCAACAGAGACCAATAGGAAACCTCCGTATTCTCGACATAGCCATGCACGGTTTCCGAATACATAATATGGGGCAATGAATCTCGATCGAGGTAGTTCGGCATGATGATTCCAAATTCAGAGGGAATAATAGGGTCTACAAAGAAATCAAGATCTGCGTGAACATCGTCGTTACAAGCAAAAATCAAGATCTGCATGAACATCATCGTTACAAGCAAAATCTCCTGTATCCGAGGTCACCCAGGTTGCTTCAGAATTCCCTTCTGTAGTTAATTCGCCTTCCTTACTAATTTCAACCTTTATTTCATAGAAAACATATTTTTCTACGTACATGAGGGGTTAGGGGTTACGGAGGTTGGGTCCCTAGACCCTAACATTCCATCCCCTTTGAAAACAACCTTGTTTTGAAGGCTTGAGATGGAGAAATTATTGGAGAATAGTAGTCGGCTCCTATGTGGCATCTTTGTTATTTTTTATAGCATCAGACAAGTATCTCTATACATGTTTAACTATTTAGATGTATGGAAGTCATCCAAAGCCTTATTCCTTGAGATGTTACTTTGATTAAATGAATTATTAAAGTAAAGTTATTTTATTAGTGAGTTTATTTTTATTTAGAGAAATGTTTTAATTAGCATTAGTGAATTAAATAATAACCTTTTTTATGAAGTGAGGTGCAAAGTAATCTCAACCATCAATCACTTTGAATATTAGGGTTAGATCATAAATCAATCTTATAAAAGAAAGGATACGGTGAAGGAGAATGACACTTGTGTGTTGATACACAAGAGAGAGAAAATAAGGACTTTAGGTTAGAGGGTTGGATCACGAAGGACTATGAGTCAAGTAGATCTTGGATACGCGGAGAAGGACTTCATCTAGAGATCAAGTGAGGGAGAATATAGAATAGAGGTAGTTGCAAGTGGGTTTCATCATATTAGAGCCGCATCAGCAAGGTCACATCATAGGGAGTAACATACAATATTTGAATGCATGTATGCGCGTTTCAGTGGAGAAATGTCTGTATATGTGGGTTTTATTAAGGAAATGCACACATGAAATACTGAGGTTGTAAGAAATATAAAGAGTTGTTAGGGTTTGTAGGTACTATTTATAGTTTTTTGTATTTCTCTTTTGGCCATTATCCCAGGTACATGAGCCTTTGTAAGCTTTGAAATTATTTGAATAATAAGCTTAGTTGATGGGTAGAATATATTTCTGTATTGTGGTTGAGATTTTGGTTTCCAATACTGCTTCCGGAATGTTTATTTGAGTTGAAAATTCGAGCAGTATATGTTGTTTTGTGAGCTACTAATTTGATTTATAGAAAGGAAATCACTAGATAATAAGATTCCTAGGTGCCAGAGTAAGGGATTTCAACATGATATCATAGCAGTCAATCTGAGACAAAGCAAGATCTCATATACATAGTAGTTAATAGCATATCTGGAAGGATATATTATTATATCCATAGCCAATAGTTAGAAATCAAGGGTCGAATTTTACGGAAACAACAATACTGAGGGTACGCAGGTTCCAGAAGGAATAGTCACATACATACATGGGTTTATTTGGAGACAATCATGTATTTGCAGGTTTTAGTAATCATAGGTGTGTACATACAATTGTTTTAGTAAGAAAAGTTTTGTACATATGCGGTTACAATAGTTACAGGTGCGTACAGTGTCATACAAGTCAATAGAGGGGAAGTTTCAGCAATAGGCTATTTCCGAGGTAGTTTATGAGCTCCGAGAGATGAAATTACTAAGTATGAGAGTTGAATACATAATGAATTAAGCATCCAACTTCCTATCTTGGAAATAAAAATGGATTGTTGCCTTGAAGGAGTTGACCTTTGCGAGTTGGTAGACAAAGCAATTGGTCCACCAACAAATTTGTTAACTTTGGCAGCTCACGAGAAAAAAGAGATCAAATATGAGAGGTTTATCTTGGATTCAGTGAAGGATCATCTAATTCCTCACCTATCTAAGAATAATATGACTAAATAGATGTTTGATTCCTTGGTAGGTTTATTCCAGAGAACTAACATGAATAAGAAGATGGTATTAAGAAAAAAACTCAAATATGTGCATATGTCTAGATCTGAAAATGTTACCATCTATTTTGTCAGGATAACTTAGGTACGTAATCAACTTGCAGCCATAGGGGAGAAAATGGATGATGTAGAGATCATGAATGTGGCATTGAATCATCTTCCCGAGTCTTGGGAACCATCTATCAATGGATTTTGCAGTCTGGAAAAACTCTGATATTAGAAAAGGCTTTGGGATGATTGCATGTTGGAACAGACTCAGAAGGAGTCTGAAGTAGGAAAGCAGGGAGATGGAGAAGAGGAGAACTTATTTGTTGAATGTAAGACATGGAAATGGTTCCAAGGGTAATAGTTAGAAGTCAACAACACATATAGGTAAGAAGGACTTGATTAAAATCAAATGTTTTTTTTTCCACAAGTATGGGCACTGTTATGACCCAAGGGGAGCATATATAGGGATACATGTATATGATATGAACCCAAGGAGGATAATATATGCGTTTAAATGTATATCTAATGTGTAAATGTATATCCAATAGGGCCATCCATATAGTAAAGAGGCCTCGTATGTAGGTGTGAATATGTATATAGAGAGATCATGTATTAATTATTGTAGACATTTGAATGGTGATCTATGAATGTCATTGGTTATGTGGAAAAGGTTCTCCTATTATTTAAGGAGTTACTGTGTAAATTATCTATATTGGATTTGTGCTCTAGGCTCACATTATGTACATGATGTTTACCTATGTTATGTTATAATAATTTAATAATTTGGATCATTACATTTGGTATTAGAGCATCGATCTTAGGGTTTTGCTTCCTCAAGAAAGTCATCTTGGAATTTTTTGTATATTTTTTTTTGGAGCCACTTCAGAAATATAAACTTGGAGGATGGTTTGAAGACATATGATGGTGCATGCACTACAAATTTCAGCTTTTGGTTCGTTCCACTTTCAAAGATACACCCTATGCAAGATATGGTTTTTGACTAGTCCTGTAACTAGTCTCAAACAGGTGTTCTGGGTAAAATAGTCATAACATATTCATAGATGATCTAAATTCAACGAGACAAATTGAATTGTAAAGCGTACAATTTGTTTTATTTTTTGTGTGAGTTTTAGAATAAAATATCAATTATTGGGCGTGTGGCGTGTTGTACAATTTCGATCTCTAAGAAATCCCAAAACTCAACAAGGTTTGGGAAAGTTACCATAACTTCAATTTGGCACACCTAATTTTGGTTAGACCAATGGAATTTCAAAGAAGATACTTCAGAGTACTATAGGTCAAAATTTTAGACTCATTGGGGAAAAAATTCAGAAATACGTTAGAAGGAAAGTCGGCCATGAGGAAATGCTTCAAATCATGGTTTTAAAGGTATGTTCATTTAAAAATATTATAACTTTTGTTTTTCCCCTTGGAGAAAGAATTTTCCATGATATTCAATTGAAAGATTGATGAATTAAACGTTCAAGGTTGGTGATGTAGAGACACTAAGGGACAAAACCTAGGACTCACGCGGTCTAAGGAAGAAGCTTATGTTGTACAGTTGATGCCTCTTTTAAGTGGTTTTTTAATCTCGTCCCATCGTTTTTGGAAAGATTTGTGTTTTTATGTGTGTTTTTTGAGGCGATTTGTTTTTGTGCGGTCTTCAACAGGCAAAGACTTGTAGGAATGTTGTTTTCCAAGGTGAGAATGTAAAATTTTTGAATATTAGGACTTATCTAAGTGAAATAGTCAAAAAATATTTAAGATTTAGCATTTTTCAAGAAACAATAGTAAAGTTCTAAAAATTAGTACATATTCAACCCTAGGCGTTGATAGATTTAAAGGTTCAGGCTTCTTACATCTTAAGACAATGAATTTTAGTGACTTGGTTGTGTCTTGAGCTAACAAATAAATTCTGAAAATTTTCTCTTTTTTGAGCTATTATTTCTAAAATTTTAAGACGCTTGGCCTTGTTTGAGGCAAGGCCGTTTCAATCGAGTAAGGTATGCATTTTTTTGAATCATAATTTGTTATGCCTTAGAGCTTCAGAGGTTTGTCCTTGTTTTTGTTAAGGTTGCCTACATTTTTACCTGATGTACTGTGTGTTTGTCGTGTTCAATGATAGGCGCACTAGATTTGGAATTTTTTTCTCATTTTATGTAAGGATTATAATATTTTGACAAGGTGTTGTCTTTTATTTATTGTATTTTTCTTCCTTTGTTTTTATTGTTTGTTTTTATGTTTCCCACACCTTATAGTAATTATATTTTTAAGTATTCAATTTTTCTCTGGATATGGAGGGATTTGGTAAACTATATGATCCTCTAAAGAAACACACATAAATGTTGAAATCCTAGTAATGTATATGTGTTTTATGGAAAACATATGCAAATATTCTATAAAACTATAAGATGTTGAAATTAATATTCTTTTGAAAATTTGTAGATATTTGTAGGTTATGTAAAAATATTTTATAGTGGTAAATATAAACCAAAATATTTCCCTATCCATGGATGTTTTCAAGTAAATATATGTAGCTTAGATTGAGAATACTTACAATTATGTTTAAACATACAATTTTTCTTTTGATTATATCTTATACCTATTGTGAGGAAACTAGAGGAATTTCAAAGGTTAGGCTCGATTGTGTAGCCTTTTGTTCATGTATGTGCTTCGACAACAAAGAACTGGACTCTGCATAGTCTATTTAAGATCGTTTCCATTTTCCCATACTGTTGTATTTTTTTTTTTGAAAATTACCTCTTATTCAAGTGCTTTTCTCAATTACAGAGTCCTAGTTTATTGAAAATAGTATAGGTATTTACATCCCTGACTGTATTCTCCCTGCTTATAACTTTTTGGGAAGGAAATTCATATGAAACATTCTGATTTGAATTCATGGAAAGAAATCAAACTACAACTGAAGGAGATGTGGGAGAAAGGCTACATTCGTCCTAGTGTGTCTCCATGGGGAGCGCCAGCCTTATTTGGGAAAACGAAAGATGGCACACTCAGACTATGCATATATTGTAGACAACTCAATAAGATGACCATCAAGAATAAGTATCCCTTGCCAAGGATCGATGACTTGTTTGACCAATTAAGGTGTGCTACAATCTTCTGCAAGATTGAATTGAGGTTTGGATACCATGAGGTCCAAATTAAAGATGAAGACATCCACAAGACAACCTTTAGGACAAGATATGGTCACTATGAATTTGTGGCGGTGCCTTTTGGGCTTACCAATGCACCAACCACTTTTATGTTATTAATGAATAACATACTAAGAAGGTTCTTATATATGTTTGTGTTGGTTTTCATTGATGATATCCTAATCTATTCCAAGAATAGGGAAGAGCACGAAGAACATCTCAAGCTAGTACTCCAAGTACTAAGGGAAGATCAACTCTATGCTAATCTTAGTAAGTGCGACTTTTCCAGAGACAAGTCCATTACTTAGGCGATGTTATTTTTTAGGAAGAAGTGTCAGTTGATCCTGACAAGATTAAATCCATCATGGATTGGCATACCCCAAAGGATGTATCTGATATCAAATCCTTTATCGGCCTAGCAGGATGATATAGGAGATTCATAAAAGGATTCTCCAAGATTGGTTTCCCAATCACATCCCTTCAGAAAAAGGGGGTTAAATTCCTTTGTACATCAGAATGTGAAAAGAGATTTCAAGCACTAAAATACCTTATAACCAATGCACATGTGTTGAAGATTTCAAACCCAAACAAGGACTTCCTTGTGTGTACGGATGCCTGCAAGGAAGGGCTCAGAAAAGCCCTTATGCAAGATGGACATGTGATTTGATACAAATCCATAAAATTGAATGAGCATGAAGTCAATTATGGGACCCACGACGTGGAATTTGATTCCATAGTGCATGCTTTAAAAATGTGGAGGCATTACCTCTTAGGTAGAAGATTTGTGCTTATGACAACCATAGTGGGTTGAGATATCTGTTTGACCAACCAAAACTCAATGTTAGACAAAATAGGTGGATAGACTTCCTTAGTGAGCTTGATTTTGAAATCAAACATATCAAAGGAAATGATAATAGGGTGGTTTATGCCCTTAGTGTAAGTATGAAAGTAGTTCACTTGGCAGCTGTAAGTGCCAGTGAATCAGACATCAAGGAGAGGGTCAAAACTGCACAAGAAACATATGCATTTTTCAAGACCGTGACATCATACTTAAAGAAAGAACCCACATGGATAAAGTATGAAGGCTATCATATGCTTAACGATGGCCTACTAACTTACAAGGGTAGATTATATATTCTGAATTGTGATGACTTGAAGAGGTTCATAATGGATGAACTACACAAAAGACCATATACTGGTCATCAAGGTTATCATAAAATGATCACAGCCACTAGGAAACTATTTTATTCACCTGAGCTGAAAAAGGAAATAGATGATTACTTAGCTAAGTGTCTAGAATGCCAGCAAGTCAAGGCAAAGAACCGACACCCGACAGGGTTGTTGCAACCCCTACCAATTCTCGAATGGAAATGGGAAACCATTTCCATGGATTTCATCACAGATTTACCAAAATCAACCAAACAGAACGATGCCATCATGGTAGTTATGGAAAAATTGAGCATGGCCGCTCACTTCGTTCCCGTCAAGTCAACTTGCAAGGAAATAGATATTGCAATTATTTTCATGAAAGAGATATTTATATTGCATGGCATGCATAAGGGAATTATATCCGACAAAGATACAAAATTTACTTGAAACTTTTGGAAATCTCTATTTGTTGGATTTGAAACAAAATTGTTGTTTAGTACAACCTATCACCCTCAAGATGATGTGAAGACAAAGACGGTAAACCAAGTGTTAGAATACATGTTGATGATGCATGTAATTCATCAACCCAAGAAGTGGGAGGACTACCTATCACTGGTAGAGTTTTCCTACAACAATGTCTATCAAGAGTCATTAAAAATTAGCCCTTTTGAAGCCCTATATGGAAGACAATGCAGCATTCCAATCAGCTCGAACAACCAAGTAGATAGAGTTACAATCGAGCTGGATATGCTAAAGTAAATGGAACAACAAGTAAATAAGATTAGATAGAATCTGAAAATATCCCAGGACAAACAAAAGAGCTCTGCAGACAGAAGAAGAACTCCTAGAGAATTCAAAGCAGGGGATCATGTGTATCTCCGAGTTAGACCCATGAAAATATCTTTGAGGATTGGAGCTTGTGCCAAGATGGAACATCAGTATTGTGGAACCTTTGAAGTTTTGGATAGAGTGGGACTGATATCCTATAGGATATCACTTCCTCCCACAATGAAGGCACACAATGTTTTCCATGTTTCATTATTAAAGAAATGTGTACATGATTCTAATCATATTATTGACTAGTATGTGATTTAGGTGGAACCCAAGGGAGAATTCTTGCGAGAGCCTCAATCCATAATAGACAAGAAGGAAACCCCACTCAGGAACAAAACCAATGCATAGGTCAAGTTGCAGTGGAAACACTTTGGCCCAGATGAGGCTACATGGGAATTGGAGGATGCCTTGAAACATGCATATCCATTTTTGTTTATTTCTGTACATACATAGCACATTGGAAAATAGAATATTGAGGACAATGTTCCTTTAAGGGGGAGGGGATTGTTACACCCATGTTTCCCCCAGTTTCTAAATATAACTATAACTGGCCAAGGGACTATGGCAGACTAAATATGTGTAAATGTTTGATTTGATGAAGGTCCTTTGTATAAAAGGGTCAATGTATGATTTTTTTGTTATTAATAGAAAATAGTTATGTGTTTCACAACTATTAAAAGGGGGGAGTTTGCCAAGATAGACCATGGATTTTATGAGAGAGATGGTGAGGGAAACCAAGAATGGTTGAGATGACCCTCACCAAACTAGTACCTACTGGGTGTAATTACTCATCAGTCCTCTAACCCAGAAATGAATTACCAGTAAGGTTGGTAGTTGGAAGGCCCTCCTCGAGAGATAATGAGGAGATGGGGCAGGGTACCCATATGTAAGGATTCCAAGCATGACCATGAGTTGGGGATTCAGACCCACTGTAACACCCCTTTCACTCACTACCGTGTAGGTGTTACTACGTGGAATAACACATTCTCATTCATAATTAATCGCATGCATTTAAACAATAAACACATTCTACACAGAGTATTCATATGAGTTACTGCCATAATTAATAATCAATAGCATTTCATACTAATTACGCCGAAAGGCGTATACCTATTGACAATGGGCACAATTAATTACCTTTTAATCTAAAATTATAATCTAATGGTTAAAAATTGAAGATGCTCGCATATTCTTAGTCGTCCTCTCAAATCAATGGATGAGATTTTGATAAATTAACTTCCGCTCATTTATAAAGACATGCGTTTATGTGATTACTTTTTCACATTTACTAAATAAGATTAAAAAATTACTTACTCACCACCAGATTGCCACGTTCAATGATTAAGATTTAATTATACTTAAAACAATTATAGATTGACAAGTGTGACCTAGCCGCCTTCTATTGTAACAGGTAGTGGCGTTTTTATGAAGCAATATGCAATATACATGAAGAAATATGCACACGCGTTTCATTTTCTTTGGTTTCTTTCGGCGTTAATCAGCCACGGTTTTGAGTGGCTGTGCTAGTTCATATACATAGCGGAAATCATGATAACATAAGCAGCACAGTCATGCAAAACATGATTAAAGTATAATCATATACTTATCTTTTACAGTGGTAGATTCCACCAACCAAGTGCAGGCCTTCCACGAACCTCCCAGCCTTAGATCGCACTGCTCATCAGCTCAGAAATGGGTCACCCCCGAGCTGGGACTAATCTCCACCCCAAGGCAAGGAATTCTAGGCTAGGCTAAGGTTACAGGGAAACAACACAGAAAATATGGAAGGATTCTTCCCAGGATGCCATCTTATGCCCACTACTACCAGACTCTCATTCCCCACATGCCTGTTCTGCCCAGGAGTATACACCTTCACAAGCACAGTCCATCGGTGGTAACCTCCCTCTCTAGGCCTCGAAAACAGGCCGGATCAAGAAGTCTCAGAGCCTGAAGTTGGTGCTGGACACTCTCTGGAAGAAACCTCTTCCAACAACTTCCACCTCCCTCACCTAGAGAGAGATCACACACAGGCTCAATCATAATTCGCGATGGCCATCAAGCCATGCGCAGTCTACCTCTGTGTGGTCGGATAAAGAAAAAATGCTTTTCCAAATACCCTCGTTCGAACTTCATTTGCTTAAGCCACCCACATACCATCAAATTTTACCTTTTGATAATTCATAGTTTTCATCTTCTCAAACAACTTCCCAAACAACCCTACAGTTGGGGTTTATATCCCATGTGGTTTTTACAACAAAAGAACTACATATTTTCCTATTCAAAATGTCAAGTTCTTAAAAAATAACAAAAATGGATAAAATGAATATATTCCTTAAATCTTGAAATGTTAAACTACCATTTGTTGATTGTTGCTCAACCCAAGCATCCAACAATGCATTATTTATTTTCTTTGACCGTATGTTTCTTAATGCTTCTAGAGAGAATCATTTAATGCATCCCTCCACATCATCCAATGGATTTTCTTTTATCGAGGTTTGAATCCAAGACAAATGTGGCTCATCTAGATTTTATTTTATCGAGGTTTGAATCCAAGACAAATGTGGCTCATCTAGATTTTATTTTATCGAGGTTTGAATCCAAGACAAATGTGGCTCATCTAAGGTATGTAAGCCACATGAGTATGATTTCCTAAAAAATTTTAAGCTCTTTCTTTTGAACCCCATGATAAAGAAAACACATTTAAATTCCATCACACCAAGTCCAAACTAAGTGATGAAATACTATATGATGGCTGGAGACTGCAAATGGTTGCTTCCTTGAGAGCCTATTGCACATACTTAGAAAATGGAGAATAACGCAACAAGACGGTGAGGCCACAAGCGCTCACAAAAGTGAGACTACACTCACACACTCTGTCACATCATTGATTAGAAATCCATTACATGTATATTTATAGAATAGCAAACTGACTCCAGAACAAACTCCTATAAAATAGTATCTCAAACCACTCTCATACCAAACTTATGAAAGTACGTAACAACTCAATCACATTTTCCTAAAAGCATTCTAATTTATCCATTATTGTCTACAATACTAATGCCTAACATAAGTAACATGCATGCTGGTCTTAGTCTCATCTAGGCTTACAACTTGACTCTAACAATTTCATCTTGACCTTTCTTGTTGTTAGATAGTGATGGAGATGGAGCTTATTCCTTGGCTTTCTACTCCAAATATGTTCCATACTCAGTTCTGCTTCAATGTCATCTTGGATTTGTTCTTCTTCATTTTGGAACTTGGCGTCGGGTGGCTCACTATTGTTCTTTGTCCTCAACACTTCTGCAGGGTCTTGGAAGCATTTGTCTTTAATGATTGCAAATTCTTCCAAATTCTCATAAGTGGGTTGTTTCCCTTTCTAGATACAATCATCAATATCATGCTCAATGGATTGTTGCAACATCAATTCATAATAATACTTGATTTCTTTCGGGCTCCACACCATAAAAATTGACTCAATATTTTCTTCATCAATTTCTTCATTTTCTTCCATGTTTTCTTCATAATCAATCAGTATTGAAAATTAACTATTGTCTTGTAAACCTACATAGTCAAAAACATTGTTACAATCATATGAAAAATCATAGGAAGAACCATACTGGTTCTTTTCATTTTTCTCTTCTAAGAGAGTTTACATTTCTTCATCTTTCTTCCCTATTGTAGTTTCATCCACCTGATATGTAAGCAGGGTTAATTTTCCACTTAACAAATCATCTATGAGTTTCTTCTCCTCCAACATATGAAACCAACATTCACTTGAAAAGTTTTCAGCATCATATTTAACTAAATTTACCAAAGATTCACCCAGGGGTTCATTAGCAGTTAGACATTCATCTCCATTATCAATCTCAGTTGAATTCACCAAATCACTAAACGATATTTTACTATCAAGTACATACATACTTTCTTCATTGATCATTGCAACTTCAATAATGTCATTTTCAGTCTTTGTTCCAGTGACGAGACTATCAACACAATCACCATTTTCAACAACAATATATTCATGAACTTCAACATTCTTACTCCACTTTTTCATTTCAAGAATATCCCAAAATATTTTTGGGCTACTTACTTCACCAAATTAAAGAAAAATACTAGAGAATATGTTTTCATCCACTGCTGATATAATAAGTTGTAATGCTATTGAACCTCTTCTCTTATCCTAGAAATTTATACAACATTCATGATCATAATGAAATAAATCTACTAACCATAGTAAATTTTTCACTTCAGTTTCCCAAGGTTCATAATTTATACCTGAGAAGAATGACAAATTTGGCATTACTATTTTCTATATTTCATCAAATTCTTCATCAATCAGGTCAATTTTCTCATTCTTCTCATCCACTTTGTGTTCTTCAGTTGCAACAAGAAGCACTCCATATTTATTTTCAAAATATAATGGCTCTCCATGTTGATTCTTTCTTCGCATCTGTTTCACTCTCTCCGAAACTATTTTATTCTCCTTTGCTAACCCATGAAAAAAACAAATAACTTCACTCTCTTTTGAAATCAATAAGGTTGCATTCTCATCTCTACAGCTGCAGACAAACTTCACAAATGCATAGGCCACTCACAAGGAACAATGAGCAATAAAAAATGAACTTTCTGCAAACAAATTCATAGTAATACCTCTTCATGACCAACCCTTCAATGAGCATTTCTTATCTTCTTATCTTAGTGGGTTTTCTTGCGAAGCCAACCTTTGTAGACACAGTCAAGATAATAGAAATCCATCGATAAAATATGGTTTCATAGTAGGTGGTAATGTGCTACTACTCCCTTTGCAACAACTATCAGATAACAATGCCAGTCAAACAGTTCACAGAAAAATAAAACAATGATTTGGGCCTTAACGATTTGGGCTCCACTTCTTACAAAGTGTGTTCCCTTCCACAAAATACAAGACAATTACACACAACAACACACAAAGATTCTTCACCTTAAATCACAACATAAATCTGGCAGCAATCTTCAAGCTTAACCAGGGTCGCAGACTCCTCCAACGTTGGAAGACTCCTTTACGTTGGGGCTCCTTCACCAACAACAACATGGCTCCTTCACACGTCTGTGGCTTCAATGTAATGTCGAATCCTCTACACTGGCAGACTCCTCCACACATCCAGTTGAGATTCTGCACTACAGTGGATTTCCTCACAATGGATCCTACACTATTTCTACATTGGGTCTCTATCAAAGGTTGAGTCTTCATGGTACTCTGTTAGTTGAGCCACTTAACAAAACAACCTCACAACCCTCTCTAGAGACAAAATCTTTAAAAAGAGGCTATTTAATGAGGACTCACCGAGTAACAATGGACTGCTATGGCTAAAACATTGCAGCACTGAGTAAAACTCCAGCGAAAACATAGATAAACTCAACTTTTATTTTAAAAAAATGCCAATAAATGAATGCCCATAACCTCCTTGTGGATCGACTCTGTGGCACACGACAATGGATCAACATGACAATGGATCGGCTCTCCACGGAGTGATATCTGCATGTATTCCATTAGACAAGGAGGGGTTCCTCCGTATCAACACAACAACCCATCAATCGAACAAACTTCCTGTGGTTCACCTCGTTCAATGGCTTTCAACAGTCAAATTAATCACAACAGTGATGGGTGTCTCTTCATAGGTTCGACAGTGCTCTTCCCAACTGCCTAATGCAGCAATCCAGAAGATCTTGATGATACTTCCACGCTCCAAGGCAGATAGCTCCTCATTCTAGAGATATGAGACAGGATCTCCTTACCAACTCTCTCCAACAACAACAACAAGAGGATATAGGTTTCTCTCCTCCAACAATGACTCACGCTCTATAGCGGTGTCTCACCAATCGTGACCAGACTTTAATATAACTGGCTCTCCTCCTACAATGACTCACAATCCTCAACCACTTTGTCACTTGGCTTTGATACCAACATAGAAAATGGAGAATAACATAGCGAGACGATGAGGCCACAAGGACTCAGACAAGTGAGACTACGCTCATACACTATGTCGCATCATTAGTTAGAAATCCATTACATATATAGATGTAGAACAACAAACTAACTTAAGAACAAACTCCTATAAAATAGGATCTCAAACGACTCTCATACCAAACTTATCCAAGCACATAACAACTTAATAACCTCTTCCTAACAACATTCTAATTTCTCCATTATTTCTCCAACACAAGTTGGTTTATTTTGTATTGGGACACCCATGTCTTACCAAAGGTTAATATTTTTTTTCCTTTATTTTATGATTGTACATATACATTGGAAATTTAACTTAAATTAATGGACAAGAAAAAACCGTCTTTTATTTTGACATTGATTGTGGCCTAACAACTTTTATAAATATTTTACTAGGAAAACATTTATTTTATAATTGATAAATTTAGTGGTTTGTTTGTTTTCATTTAAGAAATAAAAATGGATGCACAAAGCCCCACTTCACATTAGTTAAATAACTTACAAAACCCCTCTTCTTGGGCGAGTGATTTTGTATAAAATCATAATTTTGTTCATAGTTTCACTTCTATCATACTTTTGACTAAATCCATTTTACTAAACTCACCATTTCAAAAGTATGTTTTTAACTGGCAAACCGGTCAAAGTATCTTCTCAATATATGCGTTACAATCCTTTCTCATTGGCGTTCACGCCTTGGAAGGTCTAGTTCCAGAAGTCATGAAACTCGGTCCTCTACTTCCAAATTCTTCTTGCTGTGGTGATTCAGAATCATTTTGAATGATCGGCTGTTCATTCAACAGCCAAATATCATCGTCCCACAGAGACCCATAGGAAACCTCCGTATTCTCGACATAGCCATGCACGGGGTGGGAATACATAATATCGGGCTCTGAATCTCGATCGAGGTAGTTCGGCATGATGATTCCAAATTCATAGGGACTAATAGGGTCTACAAAGAAATCAAGATCTGCATGAACATCATCGTGATAAGTGAAATCTCCTATATCCGACGTCACCGAGGTTGCTTCAGAATTCCCTTCTGCAGTTAATTCGCCTTGCTTATTTGAACCTATCTCATCAGTACTGCCCTTTTCATCGGTGGACTCGATATTATTATGTGTTTGCACCTTCAAACCAGTTTCATCTTCCACAGACTTTACAACACCATTGAGCCTCATCTCACCCTCCAGCTGAATCACAGTGTGTGTTTCTTCTGGATTGTTGTTATTGGCATCCATATTATCGATTTTCTCAACCAAGGCTATGAGATCACTATCGTATACCAAACTTCCGCTATTGGTTGTCTTCGCATCTGGCAAAGCCAGTCTACCATTCCAATACTCATCTCTCGCTCGCTTATTCTGAGAAAACGGTGAGGAGGCGGCCATCTCCGCAAAGAACTCCTGTGATAAAACACAACAGTGCATACAACAACAAGAGTTTTCTTATATCACCTATCCATCCGCCTTCGCCTTCGAAGTTCGGGGGTTGAGAGTTAATGCAAACAGTCGAGTCATTAAAATTACCGAATACACATAACTTCACTGTCACCCCAAAAATTGTCTACAATATATAGATAACTGGCAGTGGACAGTTCACAAGAGATCCCGCATCATCTTGAAGCTTTCGAACTAATACAATCCAACGTGTTGTTTTTAAGACAGCATTCGTAGAATCCACGTAAAGTTTAAACCCACCTCGCAGTCGAAATCATACTGTTCAAGCACTCAAGTTACCGGAGAAAATTAGAAAAACCTTCCCGATTTCATTCAAACGGACCACATTTCCATTTCCATTATTTAGGATCAAACCAGCACGCAAGTTATTGGCGAAAATTAGATAAAAAAACATCTCGTTTTCATTCAAACGGACGACATTTCCATTCATTCCGATCGGACCCAGCACCCAAGTTTAGGGAGAAAATTAGTAAAACCTTCTCGATTTCATTCAAACTGAATGGGCGCAGCACTTGCACTTTTGATGAAGCCTGACAAAGCTGATTAGCCTCTACTTAAATACGAAAGTTTTATGGAACCATGTAAATGGCAAAAAATAATATTTCCATCATCATGGCTTTTGAATGTGTATTTTTTAATCGTTTTTTATTGCCTTGGTCGTAATCTTTTAATTACCCAGAATTAGAATTTTTATGTATTTTGCAATAAATTGAATCCATTGCTCTTGTACCGTAATTTATCTTTGAAAATTTTATAAAAATAAATTGTTGGTATTTATAAAAAAAAATTGTGTGAAAACGTAAACATTTGAAAAATGTAAACTATACATCCTCATATCCTTATCAATATTATATATGAACTATACATCCGCATATCTTTATCAATACTATACATCCTCATGTCCTTATCAGAAATACTCATATCCCAGAAATACGATTAATATTAAAATAACTGAAATTTTTCTGCCGTCATAATTTCTTCTTGTGATATAATCTACCACAATATAAACCAAATATTATCTAAACTATACATCCTCATGTCCTTATCAGAAATATTAATACTAATATTAAAATAAATGAAACATTTCATTGATAATAATTTTTTCTTTGTATATAATCCAGGACAATATAATCCACCATAATTTCTTCTTGCAACATAATCCACCACAATATTATCTGACTGTGTCGACACAACTCCGTACGTACAATATCCAACTATTTCATTCTCTCCCACCCCTTTGAGATGATGCACATATTACATTCAATTCAAATCCAGATGGTGGGGAGATTCTTTGATCCATATTATGAGAATGGTGTAACCGAATTTTAACGAGAATAGTGTAGAATTTAATGAGAATAATGTAATAGAATTTAAATGGTTGGTGAAATCATAATTTTACATTCTTCAAATTATATTTTTATATATAAATTAATTTTATATTGTCAAAATTTTTAAATATACTCTGTGATGTTAATGATTAAAATTTATAATTCTAATTTTATTAAACAAAACTTTTAAGAAACAATAAACAATAAAAAAAACTTAAAAATTAAAATACTTCAATCACAATAGAATTTTACATTCTTCAAATTATATTTTTATATATAAATTAATTTTATATTGTCAAAAATCTTAAATATACTCTGTGATGTTAATGATTAAAATCTATAATTCTAATTTTATTAAACAGAACTCTTAAGAAACAATAAGCAATAAAAAAACTTAAAAGTTGAAATACTTCAATCACAATGGAATTGTTTTGAGAAACTATTAAAACGTAAAAGGTTGGAATACTTCCATCAGAATGGAATTAATTTTAAAGTATATTAATTCCAATGTCTTGTCTTTACTATGCCATGCGTAGTCACTACGGTCATATTTTAGACACACATTTGATAAAGAATGACTACCAATTCTAATTGCTGCAAGCAAATTTAGATTTCCTTTTTTTATGCAAGATTTGAAGAAAAGTCAATGTATAAACGTTTTTTATCATTTTTTTTTATTTAATCATATTAATTGGAGTAGGTTAATTCTGGAGTAAATAGATTTCAGAATTTTGCCCCATTTTAAATCAATTTAAATGCTTCGAAAAAGCTCATTTCATGTAAATTTGGGCAAAATTCTAATTTTCTATTATTTAAATTTGCATTTTAAAATGTATCAATAGATTTGCTATTAAAAAATCCCTAAAACATTTGTATAATACAAATTTAATCATTCAAATGTTCATATCCAACTATTTCTAACCAAATTTCGAATAAATTTAAACTAATAATATCCATAAAAAAAACCAAATAGAAAATTAAATTAATAATATTCATAAAAGAAAATGGCAAAGTCAAAAACCTAAAACGTTTAAACTACGGCTTAAATAAAATAGACAATTGGAACGGTTGGGTGTGAAATATCCCGGCTGCAGACGCAACTAAGTCTCGGATTGGGCACGAAGGAATCCAGACAATAGTCATAAAAATTATTCCTAAAAATGATCGGAGGCCATAATTATTAATAATTTACAGAACAGCGATTTGCACACGTCGTTGTAGGGTGGACGGTTCGGTTTATCCACAAATTCTGAAACATGTCGTCGTGACAACAACCACGTCGTCATTGTAGAAGGCACAGTTGCCATTAAGATCCTCAGTTACTCAATTATTTTTATTTCGCTACCTTGACCTTTTTAAAAAATATAACCCCATAAGATTACTCAATTATTTTTATTTCGATTCCAATAGACCCCAAGTATAGGGACTCTCCTTTATTTAGAAAATTTAATAACCGCAAAGACCAGAGAATAAAAGCATATATACAAGAAAGTTCCATAATGATGAATGAAGAGAAAAACGTATATACATATAAACACTTTCAAAATAGATGTTTCTTTTTCCAAGGCACGAGGTTAGGTGTGGTCGCATTGATCAGGTTGATTGAGAGGGAAGGAGCTTAGGATTTCCTTTTAAAGAAGAGATGAACTTCCTTTTGTTCCTTTTCAAGGCTCCAAAACCCATCCCTATGGCATACAATCTCACAATGGTGCCATTATTGTATTCATTTGCTAAATATTTTCCTTACAAGGCCTCTTGCATGGTATATGAGCTCCAAAATAATTTTTTAGGACTTGAGACAACAGTGTTCATCCTTGGATCATGGCTAGGGCCTTCATACCAATGTCTAGCGTGCCAAACCTTCAAATAGTGTTCATATTACAATTATGGTGAAAAGATTTTCTTTATAGGGCTCTTGTGGTGCATTTGGACACCATGGATGGTCCATAAGCATTAAAATCATCCTTAGATGATGGTCAAGACATTAAGAACCATAACTTGTGTGCAAACCCTCATAATGGATCCCATATTACCATGGCCAAGCCCGCAACAACATGGACCATGATACCGATAATCTTTGTTTAGGTTGTGTTATCACACAAGTTGTAGGTTGGGCAAAGCCCAACCCAACCACCAACTGACAACAACTAGGAAGGAACCTACCCACTCTCACCTTTGGAAGGTGTCCTCATCACTTTAGAGGTGAGGTAGTCACCTCAAGGGGATAATCCCGGTGACCCTAGGGGGAAAAGAGATGGAAAATGATAAGTATGAATGGATGCCCCTAAAGGTCAATTCTATATGGTAGGAAATGCTTGAAAAAGGGTCGTGGGAAGACTCAAGGATTACCAAATGAGTTGAGTGATCCTCCGAGAGTAAAGTACCTGCCCGAGACACAATGAAATCCAAGGATACTTGCAATATGTTAGTTCGAAAAACAAGTTAAGATTGTTGTCGCTAATTTGGAGAAACAATAAATGATGTATATCT